>CP135546.1:6420813-6457455 GCA_032402905.1 Khaya senegalensis | reverse complement strand
ATGCTACATGATTCATGGTAAGTACTTTCATCATCTAATCCAAACCGTCCGAATTAAGATAAACAATCTTATCTTCTGATTAGTAGCATATATTCTCATGTATATACAATTAACGTAGGATAGAATAAATAAATTACAATATAATTTATATGATATCTTGATATTTTAAATTTATATCTTAAAATATTAAATTAATTTAAATATAATTTAAATTTTTTATTTTTAATTATATTTGTATTAATATTTATTTAAAATTTAAAAATAAAAAATACAAGATGGAATTGGAAGATGTACACTTGAAGTACACGTTATCAAAACTCTAATAACAAGTCAGAGGAGGACGGCGTGTGGCAAACTCGTGATTATCGCGAAAATCAATACCAGTTCTCGAAACCCCAGTCGATAAAAAGAAGAAAGCAATACAAACCCAAGCGAAAAGCCGAAGGAAGAACCCAAGGCAAAAGCTGCGTGCGAGACTCGAGTACAAAATGCTAGATTTGTTGTAGACGACCCAATAATCCAACGTCTTTGTTTACATTGAAGCAAACCCAGATGGCAATAAACCAGTTAGAGAATTTGGTGGAGTCGATCAAATCAAAGGTTAGAGCTTTGAAGAAATCGAAGAACAAACCATACATCAAGATGGACAAAAGCTCGAGCGTTAAGGTTGAGATCAGAAGCAGAAAAGCCAGGAAACTCATCGACAAAACTCTGAAAGTCGCTGATCGTCCTGGAAAACGTACCGTTTCATGATGAGTACGCTGTACACGGTTTGATTTTGTAGATTTATATCATCTCTTGGCTTGTTTCTGTTTACTGCCAACCGATTCTGTGTTGTGTCGTGAGGGAAATGGAACCGTTTCGGACCGGCAACACGCATAAAAAAAATTGCTTTTGTTAAATGTTTTCTCTGCTAATTACGGTTGATCATTGAGACCATTAACCTTCTTCTTTCTCTTTGTTGACAATTCCAGAAGATTCTGTAGTTAGCATACATGCATTCTTATTTTTTCCAGTAGCAGAATTCATCAATTTATTCCATCCCAAGTTGTAATTTCAGCTTCTCAGTTTCATACACATGCAAGTACTATGTGTTTCCAGATCTGTTTGGTTTGTCTGTCTTTTGTAGAAGTTGAGATTATGTGTACAATTGGTTGAACACATGGTAAATAATTAATCTTAACCACGTGCTTTGTTGCTTCCTAATACCAGATTTTCTGGCTGGTGGCAAAAGTCTAGAATGGAATGCTGCTGCTCTTAGAGCCTTTAAAACACACAAGATTTTTAGGGCTTTTGGCAGAAAGATGCCAAGTTGAAGTGTAAGGTTTCCCAATATACATGTATTTGTTAATGGGAAAACTTCAAACCTGTAGTGTAACAATCAACTGATTGAATAAAAAGTAGAAGTCGGTGGCTTGGTTTCGTATTGAGTTGAATATTTGCCAAGTTTAGAAGAGAAAAGTTCTTAAGGTAGAACTATGACTATCTAAATCAACATTCTTTATATTATAAGGCTTTACCAGACTTTATATACTATATCTTGTATTGGAACAAAAAAATAAATTAACTAACTAATTTTAATAGTTCAATTTTAATAACAAGCAAAATTTAAAAAAAAAATTAAATTAGATAGTGTTGTTACGACCGTTAATAGAGAATTATTAATTATTAATTTTTAATAATAATTTATTATTTATAGAGAAATAATATTATTTCAATTCAATATCAAAAATAATAAATTTTAAAATTATAAAAATTATTTATATATTTAAATTTTTTTAATTTTTTATGCATTAATCACAAAATTCCTCCCCACCAAGTAACTCCTACTTCATGGATACAACAAATTTGCTTTGGAATTGAAACCATGTCCCTTCCTTGATGGCACAAGGTTCGGCTTCATCAATTTTCTCAATCTTTCCAACGCAACACTGCAACTCCTCCCAATTCCATTCGTCTGTAAAGCAGCAGCTGCTTGCCTCTTCTTCTTCTTCAGTTTTCTCTCCATATTTTTCGTTGATGTGGCACGTAAAAGTTTTGACTCAAATCCTCATCAATATCGCATGCCTGTCTTGTAAATATCTCTAGCATTGCTGAGAATTTTGATGGGGGCTACGATAATCTGCTTGAACTTGCCTTATTTTTACCTTTGCTTCTCATTTTGGCTGCCCAAAGACCAGTGTGAAGAAGAAAAGAAGTGAGATACGAGCAAAATGAAGAGAACCAGTTAGGGATATACAGAAATTTGGAGGTTGATTTTGATTCCTATCATCGCACTTGCTTCTTGGAAGTAGCTTTGATTTGAGGGAAGCTGGCTTCTACAGAATGGAGAGGGACTTGGCCACTAATTCAAATATAAACAAACATATATAGCAGGCAAAATTTGAAAAACAACAGAAGGAAACAAGCATTAACGATTAAAAAACAAAATTGTGAAAGTAACCCTTCATAATTATGCATCGGTCCATTCTGATCAGTCCAAAGATGGAAGATCGTCAGTGCTTGTGAATTTTGAATATCAATCAAGGTTATGGCCAAATCACATTTATTAAATGGTTGGTAATTAATCTCTTTTTATTTTGTACAATGGAGGAAAAATGCAGCTTCTAAAGTCCTTAAATATTCACTGTCAGATTAATTCACAGATCGGGATATGAAAACAATAACAAAACACCCAAATCGAATGCAGTCTGCCAAGTAGCGAATGTTGATTAAATCCTTTTACCAAATCGGCCTCTACTTGTCGGGTACAACAAATTTGGCTTCACAGGATCTTCAAAAGCACAAGGTTCGTTTTCGTCAATTCTGCCAATCATTCCTACACTAACACTGTAACTTCTCGGCAACATACCCGTCTGTAAAGCTGTTTGCCTCGCCTCCTTTTTAGGTGCTGCACTTAAAAATTGCCTGAATTCCTCGTCATCGCATGCTGGGAATGAGTTGACACTAAAACTCTTAGGCAGCCGCACGGCCGGCGCAGAAGGGAAGCCTATTCCACCACCGTAACTCACTCGATTGGCGGAATTCTGCATGCCCTTTACGTAAAAGTCTCTGGCCTTGCCTAGAATTTTGACGGGGGCTGAGAAAATCTGCATCAATTTGCCTTGCTTCTTAGCTTTGCTTCTCATTTTTTTGAGTCTGTTGCTGAAAGAGCTGGTGGAACAAATTGGCAATGAAATTAGAAGATCTAAGAGATAGACTTGCAGCAGGAAGAAGAGATCAGAGATATATATAGAAGGTAGTGTGATATTAATACATTTTATTCAATGTCATTGAACTTGTTTCCTGGAAGCAGCTTGGCAGGAAGTTTTAAGAGGAAAGACAGGAGACTTTGGGGACTTATTTCTAATATAGAAAATGACATGTGACATATTCAAATAAAGTAACATATAATATAGAGTTGGCCAAAATTGAACTACATTATTGATAGTATATATTTTCCATGTTAGGAGGGAAGCTAAAGCAATTCAGTTCAGAACGTGACTGTCTGCCATATGACGATGCCTGCATATAATATTCATTTGATCACAGAACAGTATGGCTGTTTGTTCCAAGAAAATTACTCGATTGCAATTGTTTATTGTAACTTAGATGGTTGAACATTCATTGATTGACCAACATGATTTGCACATGTAAATTTATTTTGGTAATATTGAATAAGATAATGAGTTGGCCCTACTCGTTTTCTATGAAGCGTGATGGAGTCAAAATGTCAAATAGACATAGCTCTAACCTCAAGAATTATAAACAATGTCAAGAAGACTTCCTCGTTAAGTACCATTTACATCAAGATCAAGATCAACATTCTCTCTCTTAATTTTTTTTTCTATCTTTTGTTTAATTTTTTAGTCAATATTTGTAGTTCATAATTAATAATAAATAATTAATATTATATTTTAATAAAATTTATAAATTAATTATATTTTTTTACAATATAAATTAAAAAAAAATATTTTATTATTGAAATACCGTAAAAAAGTTGATGCCATAACTCTTAATTGATTGTATGATTAATACAAAAGAGAAAATTTTAAATACGATAATTTTATTACACCAACATAATTGAAATAGTAAATATATTGATGTAATAGAATTATTTAATTAATAATTTTTTTTTTTTTATTGATGATGAATGAAAAATATTAAATAAAAAATTTATAAATTTATTTTGTTATATTATTTATAATGAAAAAATATTTTAAATTTTTTTTTATTTGTTATTAATAAATAATTTTTTTATTTTAATAATTAAATAATTTTATATTAATTATGCTACCATAATAGAATTATATTACTTAAAATTTTATTGTCACATAATAATAGCTAACCAAAGCTTGGCAAGTCACTTGATTGGCACAATTCTCCATGCCCTTCGCTGAAAATTCTCCAACCTTCCAAAAATTTTTGATGGGGCTGAGAAAATTTGCATCAACTTTCATTGATTTCTAGCTTCGCTTCTCATTTTGGTATCCATGTTTCTACAAGAACTGCAGCTTAAAAACAAATAAAATTACAAGATCTAAGAGAGACCTGGATGAAAAAATCGATGGTTGACAATTTGTGTTATAAGTGATGCCCTATGAGTTTAATCCTGTTTCTATTTAAAACTCCATTTAATTTGATCAATATGTGACTATTAAAACTCTGTAACCCAATCCTTCAAATATTACAGCAAAGGAATACCAAATTTCTTTGATAACTATACATCAATGAAATATTTAATTTGCATTAGGAGGCTAATCATTAATCCTAGTTGAAATGAGAACGTGACTGTCTTCCACATGATGCCTGCATATAATATTCATCGAGCAAATGAACTGTATGTATGTCTCTATGGTTGTTTGTTGCCATAAATTACTCAATCAGTTTGTTTATTAGGGTTTCGATGGTTGAATATTAAATATTTAATTGGTTGATCACCATGAAGTGCACTTCTAACAAAATTTTGGGAATGAAAAATACTAAGAGAGGATTCACGTCCTTCCTCGAATGCAATGCACAAGGCTTGTCCTCCTAAATTCTCCCAATCCTTCCTACACTAACACTGTAACTCTTTGCCATCATAATTGTCTGTAAAGCTGTTTGCCTCGCCTTCTTTTCGAACTTGGCACCTAAAAATTACCCGAATTCTTCCCCATTGCATGCTGTGAAAGAGTTGACACTGAAACTCTTAGTCAACCGCAGACCTGTTGCAGCGCCGTAACTTACTCCATTGTCGCAATTCTCCATGCCCTTCACGTAAACGTCACTAGTCTTGCAAAGAACATCTGTGGGAGCTAACAAATTGATCATCAACTGTCATTGCTCTCTAGCTTTGCTTCTCATTCTGCAAAGAAACGGGACATGACCGATATCAATGACAAAGAACTAAGAGTTACACAGGTTTTGATTACTGTACCTGGGCTTGTTTGAAGTTAGCATGTGGGATTTAATTAATCAAATCGGAAAATGACATGGGACAGCTTTAAAATGATTTAAGTATTAGCCCTGTACATGTCAAAAACAAGAAAGAATCTCATAATTGAATGATTACAAAGTACCGAGTTGTCTTTCACATGATGCTTTCATATAATACTACTAAAAAGTAATATGCTTCTATGATTTTTATGGCATTAGCATCTGATGCTGCTGATATAATACTAGTTTGATTTGATGACTAATATTAGGAATATGCCTGTTTGTAACATTTGTTCCAAGAAATTACGTCGATAGTAAATTCTTTTATGTCATACATCCAGTGTAATGTTGATCGATCACCATCATTTCCACATGTAACAGTTTTGGAAAATATGAAAAACACAAGAAGAAACTTCAAGAAATTAACAGTGCCAAGATCCCAAACGAAACCCAAAATTCTTGACTAAGATAAAAATTGTTAGGAAGGGCATCCTACGGAGCTCTGTAACCTACACGGCCGAGACAATCCTTCATCAATGTTCTTCAGGCAGATGAGTCTAGCTCGGTTAAGAATATTAAGAGCTGAGAAAATTTGCATCGACTTTCCTTGCCTTTTGGCTTTGCTTCTCAATTTTGTGTCTATGTTGCCGACAGAGATAGTGGAAAAGAGACTGAATACAATATCACAAAAAGGAGAAGAGAACAAGAAATATATAAAATGTGGTGGTGGATTTGAACATATTGATAATTGTATTTTCATTGAACTTGTTAATATTTTGAAAGGAGCTTGCTAAGAAAAATGTTAAAATGTATATACAGGAAGTCAAAAAATTCTTTAAAGACTCTTTAATTTACTGTGCATTAATTACAATTCAATGTTCATTGAATGCTGAGTCTATCTGCATATCATTATTGCTATTGGGAGTATAATTATAATTAAGTGTGGGTTCTTTCTCACTTTGCATAAGTTGGAAAATTCTAAAGTCTCTAATTAACACTTCACATACATGGAATTTGTCACATCTTTTACCCTTAGAAGTTTAGTGATTCATGACAACATCAACAAAATTACCCGAATTTTCGTCTTTTACAAGTTTATTAAGAAAAAATGAGAGTTTAAGAAATGACAATGACAGTACCATTAGTGGGCATGCAAGCGATTTTCACTGATTCCTAATAGATGGCTTCCGCTTCTTGGGCACAACAATTCTTCTTCAAAGTGGCAAGGCTTTTCTTCATCAATTTTCCCTATCTTCCCAAGGTCAACACTGTAACTCTTTCCAATCCCACTATTTCTGATGGCAGCCGGTTGCCTTACCTTCGTTTGCCGCTGCAGATTCATCCCCACCACGCTGCCAGTGTTCCTCTTAGACGACATCTGTTGTAGCAGTTCTCTCAGTTCCTCAGCGTTGATTGCCTTACTGGAATTACCGGCAATAAAATGCTTAGGCACAGGTAAGATTTGTGGAGCAGGACAGATTACGCTGCAGCCTTGAGCAACCCCGACCGTGCAGTTTTCCATGCTCTTGGTGTAACAGTCTCTAGCCATGCCCAAAATTCTGATAGGTACTAACATAATTTGCATGCACTTGCTTTTCCTTTTCGCCTTGCTTCTCATGGTGAATTGCTTAATTTCCTGAAGGATGCGCCGATAATACTTGAGTATGAAACAGGTTTTCATTTTGACTATTCATGAGTTATTTTTATTGGATTGGCATTATAGGTGCATTTTGAATTAAAACTTGGACGGCAGTCGGCAGAAACTACTTCAGCACTAACTTGCAAAGAGTCGGATCAAGTTATATCAAAACTTGTACTAAAAACGAAGAAGAAACAGTTAACTTGCTAATTGTTAAAATCGAAATCTGATTGTGATAGAAGGTTTGGAACTTAGTGTGTCTACTTTAATGATACTAGCCTTACAAGTGTGACACAAATGGATTAATTACAATGCTTGGATTGAATTTTGTTAAAGCAAAAGAATATCTTCATGAAAAATTAAGGTTCTCTTCTAGTCTTTTTTATTTTTAATTAAATTTTATTTATTAAAAAATTTAAAAAATAAAAATAAAATTTAATTAAAATAAAACCTAAGCCTTTCACGAAATGCTTAGAAGAGAATCCTTATCCTTTCAAGAAATGGCTTCATTCCAGCTATTTGCAAGGCATGTAGTGTTCAGGTCATTATGGAGCATATTCTCCTGTCCTCGCAAAGCTGAGTTGCCTCTGTTGTATTTTTCTGTCATTAAGTTTATGCACAATGCATTCATTGCTTGCAGTATTTCCTTCCTCAACAATGGGGGGACATCAAGTTTGTTTAGTTCATCACAGTCTATTTGCCTTATGACGTCCGATTCCCAATCTACGAAAAGCAAGCTAGGTGAAACAGTGAATAAAGGGAAAATATGTAAAACCTTTCTTGTATTGCAGCTTGGTTTGTCACAGACGAAACTATGTATTCATGTACAGGCAATTGAGGAACAAAAACCTGGTAAACTCTTGTCATTTTCTGCTGCGAGGTGTCTATAAAACAATACCATACAGCTACGTAAAAGGTACTATGTTGCTTTATCATATTGCAGACGATGATGCAGCGCCATTCTGTTAAGCAGCAACCTCGCTCTTCTTGCTTTAGCTGAAACATCTGATCATGTAGAGCTTTCGGCAGCTGATGAGCTGAAATGTTTAGCTACCAAGCTGATGCAAAAACCTTGCACCTCCAACAAAGATGAATAGCATCACAACCCGGGGTTCAACCAACGGCTTGCTATTTGTTAACATCGTGCAGGTAAGAAAGAGTTAAATTTTGAAAGAATTCAAAGGAATAGGACAAGCTAAAATGATCAATCCAGAAAAGATTACAGTAGCGGCATACATTGATTGTGCTTCTAGGATCAAATCTAACACACCCTGTTTTACAAAACCAAATCAATCAACTAATTTCTTGTGTAAATAGTCAATTGAAAAAATATTTCACGCCCATAATTTTCTCTTCCATGTATGATGTATGTATTAATGTCCGATTCTTCACTAAAAATATTCAAAATTTATCTTGGCAGCATAACTTCTGCTTCTAGCATAGAATATATCGTCTTCAAAATAACAAGGCTTGTACTCATCAATTCTCCCAATCTTCCCCAGTCCAATACTAGTGTAGCTTCTCCTCATCGCACCATTCTCCATTTTTCGTTGTTCCTTCTCATTCAAATCCATCCCTCTCCCAAATTTCTTATTCATCGCAGCTAGAATTTCTTCACACCTTTCCTCATTCCTCGACTTACTGGAATAATTTACACTGAAACTTCTAGGCAAACGCGAGACTTGCGCAGCCGGGTAGCCCACCACTATACCGCCATAACTTATCTTGTTAGCGCAGTCCTCCATGCTCTTCACGTAAAAGTCTCCAGCCTCGTGTAAACTCCTTCTGGGTTTTTCCATATAGTTTCTGAACTTGCTAATTTGCACCTCTGCTTCGCTTCTCGTGTTTGAAGCGAGACAATTAATTTACAAGAAGTAATACGGATATGGAAAAGAGAGGCAACAAGAACTCTGTGATTTCGACTTTCTTGTTGAATCAGAGTGGTGATTGGTGTATGCATATATATATATATATATATATAGAGAGAGAGAGAGAGAGAGAGAGAGAGAGAGAGAGAGAGAGAGAGATTAACGATCTATTTTTTCCGAGAACTTTTTGGACTTTCTTTTTGGTACATTATTAGAGAATAAAAAGAGAGAGTAAAAATGGAGTCTATTGGAAATTTTGGAGCTTAGTGCATATTGTTTTGACTTCACCATGGTCATGCATGACTAGTGACCAACTCATTGTCTTATGTTTCTAATATTCCAAAATTGTTACATGTAGGAGATCATGAAGGTCAGTGAACTTAATTGAACATCATCACATGGATAGAATTATAGAAAGACATTAATGAAAATTTCATTTTCCTAACTACCCACAGAAAACAAACCTGGTAGCAGAACTTGCAATTCAAACATGGTAAGAAAGTTAGGTGGAAGATGTCATAATGCAATTCAAACGTGTAGTATGAATATTCTGTGACCGAAATTTATTTATATTGCTTCATTAGTCGAATATTTAATCATGTTCGTCCTTATAAGGGTTGTGATTTCTACACAGATATAATTCAAATGCCCATAGAAAGTTCGGTATAAGTTTTTAGATGATGAGAAGATTGGACCCAATAATTTTGCATCACCTGTTTATGTAATGGTAGAATATTGGAAGATGAATTTAGAGACTGCCCCATGTGCATACCTACCAAGGCAACTCTTACCTATCCGGCTATCAATTATTTTAGTTAAACGAAATGTCAGGAGTGGCATCTTCTAGTGCAGTTTCCGACGAAGACATTTAGCTCTATTGTTTCTGTAAAAAGGATGATATCGCCTATTCTTCTTCTGCTTATCCTATTCTCAGTTACTACTACAGTCTTTTCCAGCGCAATCGTCAAGTATCTTCCGGGGTACGATGGTGAACTTCCATTCAAACTCGAAACAGGGTAAGCTTATTATTCTTGTGTTGCACGTAATTCTTAGTAGATTTGGTTTAATATTCATATGTTGCGGGAAAGAAAATGTGACTGTTTGATGTTCGACGACAGATACATAAGCGTCGACGATTCTGAGCTATTCTATTACTTCATCGAGTCACAGGGTAACCCTGATGAGGATCCTCTTTTTCTTTGGCTGACCGGCGGCCCTGGCTGTTCCTCTTTCTGTGGACTAATCTATGAAATCGGTAATGCCTTATATTCATGGAATTCAATTTTGGGTCATGATACTCAGTAGTGGCTGTAAAGCTAGCATTGTATAACCCCGGAAAAAGAACAACGATATTTACTGTAATCTATCAGGAGCTCATTACGCATATAGATTTGCTATTGATTACAATATGCAGTCACGTTCATGAGCAATTATGCAGCTGGCCAAATCTGGACTTTCTTCGATGGAATGGGCAGTCAACAAAGGCATTTACATCAACATCACTAGGAACTTTAACCATTTCTATATATTTAATTATTGCAGGTCCGTTGGAGTTTGATATTAACAACTACAAAGGAGGATTGCCAAGACTTAGAGATTACCAATATTCATGGTCGAAGGTATATAATATATATCACGATATTTCTTCTTTCCTAAGGTTAACAAAAACTATGAATATTGAGTAAAGAAAGGCATATGTTGCTAATTTATGGCAATTATTATCCCTACAGACAGCCAGCATCATATTCTTAGATTCACCTGTTGGCACCGGTTTCTCCTATTCTAGAACCCCAGAAGGTTGGCCTTCCTCAGACACCTCATATGCCGAGCAAGCCTATCAATTTCTTCGGAAGGTAAGTTAAAAACTCAAGCAACCAAGGGGAAAAATATTTGTTCATTAATATTATAATTGAGTTCCCAAATTTTGTTGCAGTGGTTACTTCAACACCCACAGTATCTCCCTCTTCAATTATACATCGGTGGTGATTCTTATTCAGGCATAATTGTTCCACTAGTTACCAAAAAAGTGATAGACAGTAAGTTATTAATTCCTTGACACACATCACACACACACATATTGAACTTGAGATCTGTACATTAAGCTCAGAATATGGTATTCGGGCATGCAGGAAATGGACCTGGAGCATACCCTCATATGAACTTGATAGTATGTGATCAATATAGCTTCATCAATTCTGATTAGTACTTTCAATTTACTGATAACATTTGGTCATTCAAAAATATAAATATTTTGAAAAATTTATTCGGAATGATCTCAGGGGTACTTGCTCGGGAGCCCGACAACCGATCAAATTCTTAGTAGCAATGCAAAGATAGTATTTGCTCATCGTATGGCACTTATATCAGATGAACTCTATGAGGTGTTTGAAGAATATATAATTTACATTTCTTTCATTTCTTTTTTCTGATTTAAATTAATGTAATCATAATTATAAGCAAATTACAGAGGGGTTTGAAAAATTTCTTAGGGGGTTAATAGATTTGCACTTGGTAAACTTTTCCAGGACCTGAAAACAAGCTGCAATGAGAGCTATGTGAATGTAGAGCCGTCAAACACAAAATGTGTAGCTGCTCTTCATGCTTACAATATGGTAGGAGGATTAAAGGTTCTCATTCTATTAGAAGAATTAATTTATATATCCAGGCAGCTTCTTGGAAATGAAATTTCTGATATCCATTGATCCATCGACTTTCTGAAATTGCAGTGCATCAAAGATTTATACAAGAATGACATCCTGGAACCTAAGTGTACTTTTGCATCTCCGAGTATGGAAAACTCAAAACTGCCTCACAGAGCTCTACAAGAAAATCCTACACATTTCATCCTTTCACCACCAAGAATTCCTGAATTATGGTGCCGGGTGCGTGCTTCTGTTAATGTTATCATTTAGGACATGTTGACACAATCGTGTAAGTAACTATTACATCATTCTTCTCATCTTTCCAGAACTTTAATTATGTACTCTCCTACATTTGGGCAAACAACGAAGCAGTTCAAGATGCTTTACACGTTCGAAAGGTTCAAGATTACCTTACACCTAATTGACCTATTATATTGACAATTTTAACTTACAGGTTTAAACATGACTGAGATTTTCTTCTTAATAATGGTAACAAACAGGGAAGTGTTTTAGGTTGGACTAGGTGCAACAAGAGCTTGTCGTACACACAAGATGTCCAGAGTGTAATTGATGTTCACCGCAATCTCAGCCAGAAAGGCTTACATGTCTTGGTGGACACGTACGTAATCAGTATTAGACAATCAATTACTCTCTCTAGCACTCAATCCATCCTTAACTTGTATCCAAATTATCATCCTTAATTCCTCCGTCCGCGCAGTGGAGATCGTGACATGGTTGTTCCATTCGTGGCTACCGAAACATGGATCAAATGGCTTAACTTGACGATTGTAAACGATTGGCGGCCATGGTTTGTCGACGGCCAAGTAGCAGGGTGAGCAATCTGTCTAAGTCTGATAATACTAAGCTTCAAACTTCTAATTCTTTTATGTAATATGCTGCTTGTTGAATTATTAATATGCAGATACACAGTCAAGTATTCAGAACACGGATATCGTCTGACATACGCGACTGTAAAGGCAAGTTAATCATTTCAAGTATATGCGAATACTGTGTGATTTACTGGATTTAGTAGTAGAATGTTTACATTAATTTTTGATTTCTTGCTGGTTTTATACAGGGCGCGGGTCACACAGCTCCGGAGTATTATCGCAGACGGTGTTACGAGATGTTTCTAAGGTGGATCCATTGGTATCCTCTCTAGATCATCTTGGCCCTGGCACTACCCAATCCTTTGTTTAATTTCCCCTTGTATATGGCTGGTAAGACTCAGGAAGCTGCTTTGTTACAGTAACTTTGTGGAATATCAATAATAATTTCATTGAGAATTAGAAGTTGTAAGTATAAGTTAGTCACCATTACCACTTTATGACTCTTATTATCTGAGTTAACTGAGCTCTTCGACAAATAAAATAATTTGGGCTTTTGTACAGTTACCTAGCTGGCTGTGGGCTGTTTATGATTCCTCCTAACTGGCTTGTTCAAGCCATTCTTCTACAAATGGTTGGACAAAGACCAACCAGCCAATAATTTTTCCTACCGTACTTCAACATTCATATCTTCAATACATCTATTTTTTTATTTTTTCTCAAATTTTTTATCCCGAATATTATTCACTGATTCGATAGTGAGTTAAAGTAGTAAGTTGTTTTGAAAGTTATAGAAATTAAATGATAAATGACAAAGTATTGAAGACAATAAACTTTGGATTGTTACAAGTGATTGTTTTAAAGTTACAGCACACCAAAATCATCCCAAATAAAATTCAAACGATCAATTACTTCATTGAATGACAACCAGCTTGCCTTTTTGGCAAAACATCAGACATTAAAATGCATGAAAACCCAAGAAAAAAGAAGAAAAGGACTAGCAAATTAATGGGTACAGCAATTATTGTATCAAAAAGAGGGACCATGAATGCTGATGCTCAGTGTTTGAACAATAATAAGAGCACGCTTTCTTCATTTATTATAACAATCCATCGGCCATCGGTTGGCTTATCATAGTAAGTTTGATAGGTTGTGTTGTGTCTGATTTAAGTATGGAACAAACTTTCTCTCCTGCTAGCTCATTTTCTTCGAACGTCTCTATATATGCTCAGTGCTCTTACAGATGCTTTCATAGATGACTGAAATTAATTTTAATCTCATTTTTCATTATTCTTAATGATGGAAGACTACAACACGGAAAGCCATTGACACTGTTAAATCTAAAGGTTTTCATGCCAACTCACCCCAGAAACAGAGCAATGACTCTGGATGTTTATGGAAATGAACAGGTTATGTGATATAAGAATAGTTAATAAATAAATGGTAAATCTAATGCCAAATCTGTAGAATCATTTCTATATGGAAGAAATTTGTGTAGTTCCTGCCATTTTTGACTAGGAAATTAGTGACAGATATCTGAAATTAATGCAATTACCAAATTACTATTATCTTTTGCTACCTATCAATTTTTTTTTCAAATTTTATTAATTTGACATGTTACAAGTGCAGATGTTCACGCCTCTGCATGACCCTACAAAAGTAATTATATCAGTGAATAAAATAAGATTGAAGGACACATGCACGACTGTAGGTTTTGTCTTTTTCACTTAGCCTAATCAGGTCAGCCTGCGATACAAAGGAGAATTTGTACACGAACTTTACTGAGCTTCCTTCAATTTCTGCAACTTGTAGATAAAAAATTGACAAAAAAATGTTTTAATATATGTATATTCTTTTCACAAGGTCAGAACCATTTCCAGTTTCCCCATCTTACCCTGATTTTTGCCAAGGAAGCAGATGCTAGAGCAAAGCCGGCACTGCCTTTCTATGTATAAGTAACTATGCATAATCACTTGCATAACTCTTTCAACCTCCTTAGACCGCAGTTAATTCTTTTTAAATCCGACAGAAGCTTCAGCATCTTTATATCTGTATCGTTCAGCTAGCGTGCATGAAGGTGGTGCCTTCAATTCATTTGCTTTCGTAGGAGAAAAGTAGTACTTTTGCTCTGTTATTTTGTAAAAAGCATGGCAGGACAGAATTTGCTATGCTCTGCCTTTCTTCTTCTGGTTATCTCTAACGTTGTTGCATCTTCACACCAAATCATCAGTACTCTGCCTGGATTTAATGGTGATTTACCATTCAAACTCGAAACTGGGTAAGTTCAATTTTTATTTTTATATTTATTTTTGACTAATTTGTTATGTTTTCCGGTAGCTTATGTTTTAATTTTGGGTTTAATTTGAATGAATTAAATAAAAAGGTACATTGGCGTGGGAGATCTGGATGATGTGCAGCTTTTCTACTACTTCATTGAATCCGAGAGGAGTCCAGGAGATGACCCTCTTGTGCTTTGGCTCACCGGCGGCCCCGGTTGTTCTGGTTTTTCCGGCCTTGTCTATGAGATTGGTATATTTCTTTCTCTTCCGGCGTAAATTTAGGATATGAGAGTACAATATGAAAAAGAGAGCCATAGAATGGACAAAAAAGACAAACTGTTATTACTTGAATAATTTGCATTCGTTGAAGCTCTGTTCTTTAACTTATTCAATCAATGCTCCTACTTGAATTTAATTTGATGCATTATTTTTTGATTGATTGATTCGATTGTGTTGTTAGTAAAGATGGCAAAAGATGGAAATAACTAGTTGGAAAGGTGACTATGAACTTTGCGTATATGAATTCTGCATTGTAGGTCCATTGTCATTTGACTTCGAAAATTCCAGGACAAACTTGCCAAAGTTGCTGTTGAATCCATACTCGTGGACAAAGGTGTGTGGCATGCAGTCTCTACCTGCTTTGGCTTCATAATTTATCTGTGTTCAATTGAAATGAGAATTTGGAATTGGAGATCTCATTAAAGAGTAGTGAACAATTTTCCAGGTTGCCAACATTATATTCTTAGATGCACCAGTAGGCACTGGATTCTCATACGCCAACAGCTGGCGAGGAAACAACATAATGACCGATACACTTTCTGCAGCACAAATATATTGTTTTCTGAGAAAGGTGAAGCAAAAATTTAATATACCCGAGATTTTATCATTAGAGTAAATTTGAAAAATTTACAGCATACTAATGATTGTTTGTAATTTGTTCTTTGAATTATTGATCAGTGGCTTATAGCTCATCCATATTTCCTCGTGAATTCACTCTATATTGCCGGCGATTCTTATTCTGGAAAAATTGTTCCAATGGTTGTTCAGGAAATTTCTGACGGTAAGTTATGTGCTAAAGACCAGCTGCCCCTTTATTTACCTTCCCTCTTGGAATTTACTCTCCATTTGGTACAAAATGTTCAGGAAATATTCGGGTAATTTTGGTTTCAGGTATCGACGTTGGAAACGAGCCAAGAATGAATCTTAAAGTAGGTGGCCTACTATCTTCTTCATTTACAGCTCTTTCATGCATTAAGTTTTGTATATAACTATTGAATTTTCATGATTTGATAATGGATACAGGGATATATGCTGGGCAACCCAGTTACAGATACGAACAGAGACCTAAATTCAAGAATTTTGTTTGCTTACTTAAAGGCACTAATCACCCATGAAATCTACGAGGTGATTTTCCACAAATACATACCAAAGTTTCCTTCTCTTGCTCATCTACATGCTCTCCACAAATGTTAGTGTTAATTGTGTGTGTAATGTATAATGCTTTTATGTTCTGTTGTCAGTCCGCCAAAAGAAATTGCCATGGCGATTATGTAAATGTAGATCCAAGCAACGATTTATGTAAAGCCGATCTTCAAAATATCACCGCGGTGCGTAGAACAACACCAGGGATTGCCATTTTAGTGGTATATATAGCTTACTATAAGCAGCAAAATTAATTGAATTTACCATTTGGAATTGCAGTGCACTGGAAAAATATTTATCGGAAACATATTGGAACCCACATGTACTGATCATGCGTCGCCAAAACCAAAAGAATTGAACTGGGATCGCAGCATCATGGAAGAAGATTCTGAAGATTTTCTCTATAAGACAACTGAACCAGTTCCAAGACTTTGGTGTCGGGTAAAACTCTGTACCCAGACACATTTATAATTAGAAACTGTTGAAAATCTAATTGTCAATCCCCCTTTACAGCATCAAAATTATTTCTACTCGTACGATTGGGCAAACGATAAAGCTGTTCGAAGGTCTCTTGGAATTCGAGAGGTATGTTCAATTTAATCCTGAGATTCATGGCATTAGAATTTGAAAAAATGAGTTAATCAAACTAACTAAATTTATTGACGAGCAGGGGACAATACAAGAATGGGTGAGATGCAATCATAGTTTGTCTTACGCACAAGATGTTCCGAGTAGTCTTGTTTATCACCAGAACCTCATCAAGAGAGGCTATCAAGTTTTGGTTTACAGGTAATAACATACATCTCTTCACCATTTCTGTGAGCTATATGTTGGAAATATGAGCAAGTTTCTGCATATTGACTTATAAATCTGCGGTATAAATGCCCTTAAACTTTACAAGAGAGTAAAATGTGTGCCGACACAGTTAATAGGGCTGTGAATATGCTCTCAGCCATGGTGGCATTCGTTAATATGGTATCATAATCAATGTATCTCATGTTCAATATTCCTTCCAGCTTTATATCTTCTCAACTCATCTAAGGTTTCTTATTATCTGAACACAGCGGCGATCACGACATGTCAATTCCATACGTCGGCACAGAAACGTGGATCAAATCCTTAAACTTGACGATTGAAAGTGGCTGGCAACCATGGTTTGTCGAAGGCCAAGTTGCTGGGTACTGGATGCAGTATACGCAGAAAAAATATTGTTTAACATTTGCCACAGTAAAGGCAAGAACAATCTTCCCAGCAGATTCAAATTAATGAGATTTCACCAAGTAAGAGGCTAAATGTATAATTAATTGTGCAATTTGGGTGTCTATTTGTTGCAGGGAGGAGGCCATACAGCTCCAGAATACAAGCCCAGGGAATGTCTTGCAATGATTGACAGATGGTTTTCCTACTATCCCCTCTAAAGCCATGCAAATTCATTAACAGCACAAATTTATTCCGGAGAACCAAAAATGTACGAGGAAATGAGGAATTCTGTATACAATTCTCATCTGAATATGATTCCATTGATCTTTTTCAAAATAAATTCCAGCCTTGATGTTCCCATTATTGCTGTTAATGATCTAGTGGGGTACTAAGTGTTTGGCATGTCATTAAAAAACAGACAGTTCTCAAACCCTGGAAGGGTATGAAAGTTGAAATTTCATCAAATAAATACAACAAAAGGATTGTTCATAAAAGAGAATATCATGTAATTCCCTAATATTTGACGAAATATGACTTTTCTTGACTAGTTTGGCATGTTAGATAACAAACGGCATCCCTCAATTTTTTTTTTTTATTTTGAACAATCAAAATTATCAGTTAAAATTCAATAACACCATTGGTTAACGAAGCCAAAAGGACCAAAAATGCCCATATTGTCTTTTAAATTTTTTTATCCTGAATAATGAGATAAATCATGTATCATTCACTAAATAGTATTGAAGTGATCTTCAATCAAAACAGTATAAACCAAAGAAAACACAACGACAGAACATTCATAGAGAAATTAATTCAATGAAAAAAACGTCCTTGTGAATAAATTTTCTCAATCATGAAAAGAGTATTTCTACGTACAGGCAAATACCTCAAACTTTCTAGTTGAACTGCAGAACGGAGAAAATTAGATATGAGATTTTACTTTAGTAAATTTCTCTCAAAGAAAAAGGGGCAAAGATTAAACAATTTCACTGGATCATGCCAGCTTTTTCTTCCACTACTACAAAGATCACATGTTAGTCTGATGAATATGGTAAGCAGTGGGTCACTAGTTTTGTGATAGTACATAACCAATCCACTAAAGAATCACGAACGAAACCAGAATGTCGAAGGATTGATTAATGGTTTCTGACGTTCAAAACTACCGTCTACTTATGCTTAATAGTTTCTCAAATCTACCAGTCAGTTTGTAGATCAAGAGTTCATTTAAAATTGGAAGTAAATTGACCAATATAATATAACGAATAATGATGCAATCACTAAATTAATAGATTGTCGTATGTTTGCCAAGTTTTCATGGTTTCAAGATGGGACACTAAGAAGCCGATGGGCCAGGTTCACTGCATAAAAGGTTCTGCCTTCAGTCAGTCTGCTTTCACAGAAGAAAAATAATTTTGCTTTCGTGATTTTTAACAATGGCAGCGGTGCAATCTTTGTTGTCGCCTGCATTTATTCTGTTGGTTGTCAATAGCGTTGTTGCATCTACACACCAAATTGTTAGAACCCTGCCTGGTTTTGACGGTGAGCTCCCATTCAATCTCGAAACTGGGTAAGCTTTTTTTTTTTTGTCATTTTCATTTCGATATTTCACTTCTCACTTACGTAGCTTAATTATGGGTTTAATTTGGAAAATAATAATAATAATAAACAGGTATATTGGGGTGGGAGAGTTGGATGATGTGCAGGTTTTCTACTACTTCATTGAATCCGAGAGGAGTTCAGAAGATGACCCTCTTGTGCTTTGGCTCACCGGCGGCCCTGGTTGTTCTGGTTATTTTTAGTGAAATGGGCATACTAATGATTTGCTTTTATACGATTAATTATTGATCACGAGCTCATAGTTCATCCGAAGTTCCTTGCAAATCAACTTTATATTGCTGGTGATTCTTATTTAGGCATAATTGTTCCAATACTTGTACAAGATATATCTGAGGGATACTATTTTTCTTTTTTAATAAACCTATAAAATTTAACGGCCGTCAGGGACCCATATGAATACAAATATATATTGTATTTTTATATACAGTTTTACTAAAATTTAGGTACCCAAATGTTATTTCTCCATTTGGTACAGGCATTGATGTTGGAAACGAGCCAAGATTGAATCTCAAAGTAGGTGACCCAGCAAGCGTCAGAAATCAATTATAACCGCTGATTTCATTCGTTTGATTTAGATTAATTAGTTTAATTACAGTTCTTAATTAGATGCATTAAGGCTTTGTCCAATGCTAACATGACACTGAATGATTTTGATAATGGGCTCAGGGATACGTGCTTGGCAACCCAGCTACATACTTAGAGACATAAATTCAAGGGTTTGGTTCGCTTACCTGAAGGCACTGATCACCCATGAAATCTATGCGGTGAATTTCCCTCAAATACCTGAGAAAAGTACTTATTTTGACTCACTCTTGCTCCTTTACATGCATTGAATTTCAGTCTGCCGAAAGAAATTGACAGGGAGAGTATGTAAATGTAGATCCGAACAATGGTTTGTGCATAGCCGATCTTTAAAATATCACTACGGTGCGTAGAACATCCCTTACTGTCATTGTTAATGCATGGCATTGGATAATTGATTTACGAATTGAATTTGTTTGTAGTGCATTGGAAATATGTATTTGCCCAACATACTGGAACCGAAATGCCAATTTGCATCCCCGAGACCAAAGAAATTGAACCGCAATCGCAGCTTCTTGGAGTTAGAGGAAGAAGATTCTATCGATTTTCTCTCTTTGCCTGCTCAGGATTATGAACCTCCAAGGCTCTGGTGTCGCGTAAAACTCCCTACTTTCTTTCCTATTTACATTCTACTCTCGTTGGAAGCAGTTATTACAATCAATGATCTTGCTCTTTAATTAATAGAATTACAACTATTTCTACTCGTACAACTGGGCAAACGATGTAAATGTTCGAAGGGCTCTTGGAATTCGAGAGGTCTGTCAATCTTAACCCTGAATTAAAATATTAATAGCATCTTAATTTGAAAATTATAATTTTGCCAAATACACTTCCAATGACAAGCAGGGAACAATCAAACATTGGGTGAGATGCAATATGAGTTTATCTTACACAGAAAATGTCGCAAGTGCTGTTGTTTATCACAGGAACCTCATCAAGAAAGGTTATCAAGTTTTGGTTTACAGGTACTAACAAATTTTTTCTTGTAATTTTATAATTTGCCATACTTCTAACCAATTGATGGCCATGAGTTTCCTTAAATTTTTGAGAATTTTAGACGAATTTTTGAAGTATAACTGTTATCCAACTTCATATTGAGCTGAATATGGACCTCAGCCAAACTACTTATGTCATCTGATCTCAAGACCACCTCTGCATGCATGCATGGAAAGATAACTAAGACAAAATGAACAAAGAATCTAGCAAACAAAGAGCTCACATACATTAAATAGTTGATTCAGCGGCGATATCGATATGACAATCCCATACGTGGCCACAGAAACGTGGATCAAATCTTTAAACTTGACGATTGAAAGTGGTTGGCAGCCATGGTTTGTCGAAGGATAAGTTGCAGGGTTGGTTTATGTTCATTTGATTTAACTTCTTAATTTCTTACTACACCATTTGGACAAATTATCTCACGTGGAGTTGTTTCCTGCCATGGTTTCTGTAGATACTGGATAAAGTACACAGAGAAGACTTACCATTTGACATTTGCCACAGTAAAGGCAAGAATTCGGACAGATATTGTTACTGTGATTTAGCTAAGTGTTGCTATGTCTATAATTGAGTCTGTAATTTTGGGTTGTGTAGGGAGGAGGTCATACAGCTCCAGAGTACAACCCAAAGCAATGTCTTGCAATGATTGATAGGTGGTTTGCCTACTATCCTCTCTAGACCAATATTCATCAGACAGCACAAATATTATGTTCCAAGAACAATAAATAAACAATTGATCGGGAAATTAGTGCAATTAGGATGAAGTTGTGCTTAATTTTCTTCTATTAAGTTGTAGATTTTCTTTCAATAAATAATTACAATTCAGCTTTAATAACTCATATTCAACTTCTATGATTTTTTACT
Organism: Khaya senegalensis; assembly: GCA_032402905.1. NCBI lineage: Eukaryota > Viridiplantae > Streptophyta > Magnoliopsida > Sapindales > Meliaceae > Khaya > Khaya senegalensis. The sequence goes on along the minus strand of CP135546.1, from coordinate 6,436,122 downwards.
TAATATTAAATACAAATATTTAAATAAATTTATACAATAAAAAAAATTAAGACATATCATTAAATCATTTAGATGATAAAATATAAGATAATAAAAAGTAAAATACAAAATATTTTTGAAATTTTAGTGTTGACGGTGATGAAAAATAGGGTATTTCAAATAATATTTAAGGCGTAAATAATTTTATTTATTTTAATATTATAAAAATAATCATTTCAATAACAATAATAAATTTATTTAATACAAATAAATAAATTATGTATTTATATTTTACGTAATAAATTTTTTTTTTGTCGTATTTAGTGGTTTTAATTTTCGATAGTGTAAAAATTTTTTATAAAAATATTTGTGTTATATAATTAATATTTTTTTCCATCTTTTTTTCTTTATTATTTATATTTAGTATATTTACAAGTACTGGAAATTAATTTTCAGTGTTTGACTAGTTCAGTGCAAGAAGAACATACATACGTATAGAAAGCACAAGCAATATTTCTTCTGTAGACATAGTCTTGGCAACAACTCAACGTGAACAAAATTGGTGCAGGGTAAGTTTCCTCTATAATTTGGTCGAAGAATCAGACTGAACGAACTCGAATAATCCCAAAATTCATCAAAAACCTTAGCCTGCAGAAGTCCAACTACGTTCTCTTCTGCATTTGGGCAAACGATGAAACTCTCCATCTTATGGCAATCATGGAACCATATCAGATTGGAAAAGATGTCTTGAGTACAGTGCTTTACACACAAGCGGCTCATTACAAACGGCTATCGAGCTTTAATATACAGGTGACTTCTTCAAAATTTTCATGCAATCTTATAAACAACCGGATGATATTCTGATGAAATGACTTTGTTCATTAATTGTTCTTGTTGCAATAGTGATCACGACATGCTAATTCCTCAGACGGGGCACCATTATTTGGATAAAAACTCTCGATTTGACCATGTTTCGTTGAGTGCTAAATTGCAGGGTTAGTGTCTAAGTGTCTAATCAGCATTTCTTCTTATTTAAATATTATTTACTTATTTAATATTTCTGTACATACAGATTCACATTGAATTTTGCAAACAGCAATCCTACAGGGGATGGTCTGGTTTTTGCCACTGTTAGGGTATTAAGCTAATAAGTAAGAACCCAATTTTTTGGGTTGTTCTATACAGGGAGGAGGTCACAAAGCTTCAGAATGCAAGCCCACAGAAGGTCTTCAAATGGCAGAAAGATGGTTGTCTTATTATCTTCTGTAACTGAATGATCACAACACCAAGCAGAAAGAAAGCTTGTTCAAGTTATATGAAACTAGCAAGCATCAAGCTTCTCAATGAAATGCATATTGAGATCTCCTGTAATATTGCAGTCAATGTTTGTATGCATTGGCCGAGACTGAATCGTTCCGATTGTAATGCTTTTGTAAGACATGGCAATATTATTTTTGATTGTTAGATAATTAAAAATAATTTCTTTTTTTATTAAATGATTTATTTATTTAATTAACCATTTTGAAAATTTCAGACAAGATCCGAAAAACTGACCTCAGCATATGTATTTCGTGTCATGGTTGGACGGTTTAATTAACAGTACAGCAATCTTCAGTTCTTCACTCCACTAAATCATCATCAGACCGCTATAGATGAGGATCCAGCACCCTTATCAATCCAAACCCGATGACGACCCGGACCCATCACGCCGGCCCACGCCCGCCAACCTGGTTCTGGCCGGCGGCGCCGGTCTTCGAAAGAAGGCAGCCGGGGTGCGCCCTTGGCTGTTGCTTGACTCAACCGGCCAGGAGCACGTCGTGGAGGCTGGCAAGCACGCCATCATGCGCCGCACCAGCCTCCCGGCCCGAGACCTTCGGATCCTGGATCCGCTTCTCTCTTATCCGTCGACCATGTTGGGCAGAGAACGGGCTATCGTCATCAATTTGGAGCACATAAAAGCAATCATCACCGCCCAGGAAGTCTTGTTGATGAATTCTCGAGACCCTTCTGTTGTTCCCTTTGTTGAGGAGTTGCAGAGGAGGATTTGGCGCCACTACCAAGCCACCAAACCACAGGTTTTTTTATCCTTGGGCTTGATTAAAAGTTGCTTTTTTCAAAATTTTTTTCAAGTACCCAATTCATTTTAATTGCTGAGATTAAATGGGATGTTTTGAATTTTGTGTGAAGATCAGACTGTAATTGATAATTTGAACTCATAAATTTGGCTTTTTTATGAGGGATAATATAGGGTGATATTAACACAAGTGTTAGGATGATCACTCTACTTATTTATTTATTTGTCTAAATAAAGGCCTAATCAGAATCTCCATAGTCAACTCGGCATTCTAAATTTTGATTTGGTTTGAATATTTTGTTAAGGTAGTTGGTAAGAATAGAAAGTTTTGACTTTTTGAATCTGTGAGATGGGGTCAGTTTAAGTTCATAATTGGGAAAATTAACAGAATGTGTTTGGCATTTGAAATTCTAGGATGAGGTGACAAGCAGAATAAAATAAGATTGGCTAGGTTTAGAAAAGAGTCTAATTTTTATATGATTTTAGTCTCATGATGATGCTCGCTATTCTCTCATACACTGAGAGAACTAAATTAAGGCTTTGTGCCAACACATGAGGTCAGCTAAATGAATCCCTTTAGTCATATGAGCACATTAAGAGCTGTGCAAGCAGCTTTAATTAATTTTTTAACTTTGAGCATGATTCTTTTGGTCTTCTGATGTGCGCTCACTTTAACCATTCTTTAATCATAATTACTGTCAAAGTTGTTAGTTCTAAAGTTCATAACTATTCTCTGCACCTTGCAAGGCCTCCAACTTAAATTCACTCTTATGTTGGTTTATATTATTTTAAGTTGGACTTATATTTGTCTGTTTTCCTCTTCTTATAACTGAATATTGTGTAGGAGGGAAATGGTGAGGATTCAAACTGGTCAGATTTGTATGATTTGGAAGACCCGCACTCAAGAACTTCCAGTCCCCCAAACTTTTCCGGAGGTTTTCCAGGGAGTGAGGATCAAAATGAGGAAAGTACGGCAGATGGGAAACAAGGTCTTGAGAATCGATATGGACTCAAGGGTCTTCCATTTGAGTTTGTTGCTCTGGAAGCATGCCTTGAAGCTGCTTGCAGTTGCTTAGACAATGAAGTAATTAATCTTACTTTCTAGTTTGGTGGCTTTAATTTTCCTTTTCTGCCCAACTGTTTCCTGTTTTAGCAGTCGTTTCTTATAATTTTCACTTGTTCTGTTTCTAAATCAGACGAAAACTTTAGAGAAAGAGGCTCATCCTGCCTTAGATAAGCTGACTTCAAAGATTAGTACTCTCAACTTGGAATGTGTCCGCCAAATTAAGAGTCGCTTGGTTGCAATAACTGGACGTGTTCAAAAGGTTTAGTAATTTCAAACCTTTGAATTTTATGTATCAAATATGAACTTGTGGTTGCAAATTAATGGTTTTATATGTATCAAAAATGAATTTGTGGTTGCAAATTAATGGTTTATATCACATCAACTGATTGAGCCATGCTCTCAAGACTTACTGCTTGTTTTGTTTCCTCTTGGAAACTTTTATTAATGATGCACGCATGTCAATCTTCAGGTTCGAGATGAATTAGAACAGTTGCTAGATGATGATGAAGACATGGCTGAGATGTATCTAACTGAGAAGTTGATTCAACAACTTGAGAACTCTCTAATGCCTTCTATGAATGACAAAGATGGCATGGATGATGAAGTTCTTCAATCAATTATGGATGACAGGCACTTTAATTCTTGCTCTCTCTTTGTCAACTGACATTTTTTCCATTTTGTCTAGACCTAAAATTTTTTATCCTGTTTCAGGGATCCTGCTGAAATCTTACTGGAAGGGACTGGGGTTTCCACTAGTTATGGAGCAGATCTTCAGAATGCAGAGAACACGTATGATAATTTGTTTACTGCACGTAATGTGCTTAGCCAGGGCAGCCACTGGACGCATACAAGTTCCATTCACAGTGCTATAAGCAAGCAGCTGGATGTTGAGGAGCTAGAAATGCTCCTGGAAGCCTACTTTGTGCAAGTTGATGGTACACTGAACAAGCTATCAACAGTATGAAACTCAATTTCTCCACATTTATTTTGTCAGAATGGACTCTCTTTCTTTATAAATACTTGTTTGGACATCGTTCATGAAATTTTGTAACATGGAAGATAGAGTTGCTCCAGTTGGTAGGGCAATGTGATGTGGTAATTGATTCCAACAACTTGCGTCAACAGTAGAATAAAGCAATACAATGAGTAAAGATTTTTTCTTTTTACCAAAGGAGTTTAGCATGCCTAAGCACTAGGACGACTGCAGTTTCCTCTGATAAACCTGCATTTTCATTGTGCTTATTTAGTTCACTAGACTTAACAACCTTAGCATTGATATTATTTTGGGAAATCCCTTTTGGGTTTGTATTTGAATACATTTTTTTGTTATATATCCTATTAAATTGACACAAGAGAGGGTTTTTTATTCTTTTTGATACGTTTTTCTGATCCCATCCTGTCATGCGAATAAAGCATTTCAGTGTTGATATTTGACTTGCTTTGTGAATGAATCCATTTGTTAGTTTTTGCATAGATGCAATTGATTTTACCTCTTACCATTATTTTCTGTTTCTTGGAAGCTGAGGGAGTACGTTGATGATACAGAGGACTACATTAACATAATGCTGGATGACAAACAGAATCATCTTCTCCAAATGGGGGTCATGTTGACAACAGCAACCCTTGTCGTGAGTGCCTTTGTCGTTGTGGCTGGTGTTTTCGGTATGAATATCAACATCGAGCTGTTCGATGCACAAAAGGCAGGGATGCAAGAATTTCTCTGGACTGTTGGTGGCAGTGCAACTGGCAGCACAATCCTATTTGTTGTTGCCATTGCCTGGTGCAAGCACAAACGTTTGCTGTAGTAATAAAAGCCAACTGCGCATTGCTAAAGAAGCAATCCATTGGAAGTTCCACTTGGGAACATTCAATAGTATGTATTTGTAGATATAATATATATATATATATGTATATGTAAGGATGTATGTATGTATGTATGTATGTATGTAACCTCCATTGCAGTGTGATAAGTGGGTTTGCTGGTCTCGACTCTGATTAAAATAAAGGAATAAGATGACATTTAATTAATTATTTAAATTTTTTATATTTGCAGAAAGTGACTTCTTCCGTACATGTTGCCATGTTTCTGACCGTGTAATAAATTAACAATCTTCGGTACACTATCATAAGACACAGTTCTGGTGGCCATGAGAATCCAACCTCCTCAAGCCAGACCAGAACATTCTCCGCCGTATGATGATACGGACCAAGCTAGACCGGCAGCCGCTAACCTGGCTCTCACCCCCGCCGGCGGGGGGACGCGCAAGAAGGCAGCGGGGATACGACCCTGGCTCGTTTTGGATTCGACCGGGCAGACACAGGTGGTGGAGGCGGGAAAGCACGCTATCATGCGGCGGACGGGCCTGCCGGCCCGAGATCTCCGGATTCTGGATCCGAAACTCTCGTACCCGTCAACTGTTTTGGGTCGAGAACGGGCGATTGTTATCAATTTGGAGCACATCAAAGCCATCATCACTGCCCAGGAGGTTCTGTTGCTGAACTCTGGGGACCCTTTTGTCGTTCCCTTTGTTGAAGAGTTGAAAAGGAGGATTTTGTGTCATTATCAGGCCAATAAAGCTCAGGTTTTTCTTAGTTTATTTTCTTTTTTTTTTTCATGGATTATTGAGTACTCAGTTCTTGATTCTCAGCTTGTGTTGCTGTGATGATCGACTGCGATCTGTCTGAATCTTCTGTTAAGATCAGAGAACAAGAAGTGATTTGAAGTTTGAACTCGCAATTTTTGGCTTTTTCATAAGGAAGTGTAACAGTAAGATGGGGTTGATCCTGATTCAAGTGTGATACAGATTGTTGCTGAATCGATTTTTCAAGGCATAACTAGAGTCGAGTTTTAAATACCCGATTTAAGATTCTCAGCAAGATGAATCATTTTCTACTGCCGGACCCTACTTAAGAACCATTCAAGCTGCTGTTTTTATTGTTGATGATCTTTCAGTCTTATTTTATGCCTTATTTCAACTCCTTGCAATGCCTTCAACTTAAAATTTACTCCCCGTGTTGGTCTATATTACTTTCTTTATATTCATATTTTGTTAGATTGATATTTATATGCTTTCTTCTTGTTATCACTGTTGTTTTGTATAGGTCGGCAATGTTGACGATTCAAACTGGAAGAATTTGTATGATTCAGGAACACCAGAGTGTAGAACTTCTAGTTCTCCAGATTTTGGCAGAGGTATTTCACCAAGGGAAGAAATACTCGTGGAAAACAAGGCAGATGAGAAACAAGGTCTTGAGAACCGAGATGGATCTAAGGTCCTTCCATATGAGTTTGTTGCACTGGAAGCATGCCTTGAAACTGCTTGCAGTTGTTTAGAAAATGAAGTAATTTGTCTTATTTTGTTCTTGAATAGCTTTTCCTTTACATTTTTCACCAAACTGTTGTGTTGTTTCATTGTCTTTTCCCATAACTTCCACTCATTTTCTGTTTCTATGTTAGGCTAAAACATTAGAGCAAGAAGCTCATCCAGCCTTAGATAAGCTTACTTCAAAGATCAGTACTCTTAATTTAGAACGTGTCCGCCAAATTAAGAGCCGCTTGGTTACAATAACTGGACGTGTTCAGAAGGTTGAGTGGTTTTAATCCTTGGTATTATATATTTCTGTTACAGTATGTTGATAGCCTAGTATAATATAATGACCTTATTGTTGCAAATTAGTGCATACCTTGTCAACAATTGAACCATGCTTCAATCTATTTGATGGTGGGTTTTGACTAGTGATTCATGACTGTTCATATCCAGGTACGAGATGAATTAGAACACTTGCTAGATGATGATGAAGATATGGCTGAGATGTATCTAACTGAGAAGTTGATTCAGCAACTTGACAGCTCGTCAACTTCCTCTATAAATGAGAGAGATGACATGGATGATGAAATTGTTCAATCAAATATGAATGACAGGCACCTAATGTTCTTGATATCACTATGTTAACTTACTTTTCTTGCCTCTATTTTTTCTCTCCCTCTCTCTTTGTAACACACCTAAAAATCTCTTTTACCATTTCAGAACTGCTGAAATCTCATTGGAAGCTACTGGGGGATTCGCTGATTACGAAGCTGATTTTGATAACACAGATGGCACCCGGGATAATTTGTTTACTGATCATAATGTACTAACCAGGGACAGCCATGGGACACATACTAGTACCGCTCACAGCACTGTAAGCAAGAACCTCGATGTTGAGGAGCTAGAAATGCTCCTGGAGGCATACTTTGTGCAAATTGATGGTACACTGAACAAGCTATCAACAGTACGAAACTCAATTTCACCACTTGATTTTGTCAATACAATCCATCTCTTTCCTTATAAATATTTACTTGGAGATGGTTTGTAAAACATTCTGACAAGAAAAATAGATGCGCTCCAGTTGCCAGAGCCTTGTGATGTGAAAATATATTAACGTAGCACACTTCAACAGTGTGATACATCAATACTAGGAGTTATGAGTTTTTCTCCGCTGATACTGCTATTATACAATGTTTTGTCTACTAGTGGTCTCATCACCTAAACTGAGTTATAGGTATAGAAACTCCAGAATTTAAGTATCACCGTATTATAAGTGTATATCACAAGAATAGAGCAAGATAAAAGAGTTGTGATTCTTGAGGACTTTTAGTTGTACTGATTTAGTCCACCAGACTAGTTCAACTGTAGCACGGTGATAATGAAGCCAATATGGCAGAGCATCATGTGTGAGCATATGCTTGCTCAAATATGCTCTGACTTAGAGAACTTTAACTACATGATATCGTTGCTGGGAATCAATTTTGACATAGCATTGATTTTTATTTTAGTGGAATGAATGTGGCTGTGGATATTTTATTGTTGATTGTTTATATCTTAGTTAATGCCTTACAAAAGCAGCTATGCATTGAGTTGGGTGAAAACAGGAACTTTGCAATTTCTTCTACCACAATTTTAATCTTAGTTTTGCAAATTAGGGTGGGGTGTTTGTACAGACTTTAGTTTTAGAGACAGTGAGTTGGATTCAAACTAGCTCAAGGTTTAGTTGATTTCTTTATCCAGTAATGATTCAGAAGACTGAAACAAATCAGATTATTCCTGAACACATGCTTATGATCTGCATAATCTAATGCTACATGAATGCAAATGTTGAATCTCAAGTTAGTGACCATGAAAACCATTTGCACAAATATAGTTTATATTCTTCTTTTACTTATTTTAATTATTTTTCTCATTACCTGTTATTGTAGTTTTGCTTTTGTATGTCAGTCTCTGCTTAGATGCTATTGGCCATTTTTCTTATCATTGTGCTTCTGTTTCTTCAAAGCTGAGAGAGTACGTTGATGATACTGAAGATTACATTAACATAATGCTGGATGACAAACAGAACAATCTTTTGCAAATGGGGGTCATGTTGACGACCGCAACTCTTGTGATTAGTGCCTTTATTGCTGTGGCTGGTGTTTTTGGGATGAATATCACCATTGAGCTGTTTGATGATAAAAAAGCAGGGATGCCGGAGTTTCTCTGGACTGTTGCCGGTGGTACCATTGGCACTGTATTCCTATATGTAGCAGCAGTTGCTTGGTGCAAGCACAAGCGTTTGCTGGAGTGATCAGCTGACTCAGTAATGTGTGTATTGCTAAAGAAGTCATTGCTTTGAAATCTGTTGTGTATTAATATTTGTACCAACTTGAATGCAACTTTTTATAATTCAATCTCTATTTGTGATTATTATCCATATGCTTTGAGTGCAGAGAACACTACTGTAATTTTACTATTAATCACAAAACATATTACTGTATTTGTCTATACCAGCAATACGTATAATTGCATTTGAGAGTGTGGTGTATAGTGTCATTTTGTGCACGTTTTGATGTTCAGTGTGGATATGCACTTCAAAGACACAGGACTAGTTTGTAATTTCAGCCAGACTGGCCTGCCGTTAAGAAGATAAACCAAGTTTCATTTATTGTCATCCACAAGCCTAACAAGCCTAAAGCCTGGTGGCTGTGGCCATTTGCAGAGAAAGAGAAAGGGAGATAGAGAATTGCATGTGGTTTTTACTGATAATGAGTTCAATTGGGCCAAAGCATTTTGATGGAGTTAAACTGTTGCAGTGAACAAGTATGCTTCACTGAATGTTCAAGCAGTTCCCAGAAGAGAAGCAAAAGCACCGAAACCAGCAAGAGCAAAAGCAACGGTAAGAACAGCAGCAGCTACAACAGTCAATGACATAGGGAGAGGAGGACTGCTTCTGCCGACAGTGGTTGCGGCTCTCCAAATCAGTAGTGATTCCAAGACTCAGCTTCTTCGAAGTACTTTATAATAACTCTATCTTTGATTAATTTTCAGCTTATTAACTGTCGTTTTTTCTACTTTCTATGTCGCCCATGTTATTTTGTTTTTCTCTTTCAAAGTCTGTTTGCAGCCTTTAACGATTGAATTGTTGTGAACATTAACAGAATATCTGAAGAAATCAGTGGAAAACAAGGCAAAAAAATGACAAGGAGTTAAACATCTATTGAACATGAAGAACCATTACAAAAGGAACTACAAAGATTACTTTGAACTCATAGAAAGGATCATTGAAAGGGAAGAACGAGGACCAACTCTCTGAATCTGAAAAGGGTATTGTCGATTGCAACTCTCCAGTCTTAACAAATACAAAAATGTATGAATGCCACTGAGAATGCATACGAAAAATTCCCCTTATATCATTCACTTCACTTTTATTAAGAACTTGTCTTGAGTTGCAGGGCATGTTAGATTGATATGGACCTCTACAGAGTCCGTGATGTGCTTAAATTATGATAGTTGGGCTTAAAACTATAACAGGTTCACTCGATTTTTGGATCCAAAAATGCAAGAACAAAATTCCAAAAATTAATTCCGCTGCCGGGATTTGAACCCGGAATCATCATCAAATTGATTTGCCAATGTGCTACAGCGGATTTGTTCAAAATGCCATCCAGAAAATTAATAAATATCAATGTATGTAATTTCCAGAAAACACGGTCTTGTCGTACAAATGTATCTTTGTCTTATTCTTGTTCTTGTTCTTGTTCTTGATCTTGATCTTGTCCTCGAAATGAACTAAGATTCTTCAACGTACTACCATGAGACGAAGCTTCATAGACCATGATAATTCATTTACCATGAGACAAAGCTCCATAGACCATGACAATTCATTCTCCCCAATCCAGACCCCAATATTCCCACTCGAACGCTGACCTGGATCCAGCTTGAACGCCGGAGCATCCGCAAGAAAGCTGCCGGGGTGCAACCCTCGCTCCTTTTGGACTCGACCGGGCAGACCCAGGTGGTGGAAGCCGGAAAGCATGTCAGCATGCGGTGGGAAGGGCCTGCCTGCCTCGGTTTTGTTGGTGATGGTGTTGAGACAAATCCATATCTAGTTGTCCTCTATTTTTATTTTTCTGGCATGTTTTAATTGCATGTTTGCTATCACTCAAAAGAGAAACATGTTTGCTGCTCGCTCAGTGTTACCGGGGAAATTTAATATATTGGTATAGAAAAGAGGAAGCAGAGTTATTACTGCATCTTTTTTCTACATATGTTTGGTAGAAATAATTGTTAATAATACAATTTAATTAGCGTTAATCTTTATAGTTATTCGCAATGGAGAACGGCCCAAAAGGAGATCAGTTCAATGTTGTGATTAGACTGATCATATGCATTAGTTACAGCAATGAAGACATGCATCATTATTATATGCATGGTATAGATGCTAAGGAACAAGACGACTTGTGTCGTGGAAATCGGAAGCACTTTGTAGTTAAAACGGCATTGGAGACAAGAACATAAATTAGCTAGCTGTAAGAAACAAACAAAACCACTCCAATTTCTTCTGTGTATGTTGCAGGAAAATTGAAGTTCCTGCTATGGTGGTGGTGGTGGTTGGAAGAACAAAGATTTTTTTTCCCATGCTCTTTAGATCCTTATCCCATATGATGGAAAGGCAATGGGGCAGAATACTTAGCACATCCAATTTTATATATTTGTTTTGTTTGTCCTTACCATTTCCTCTTCTTCCTTCTGTAATTTTTTGACTACATGGAAGACTCCCATTACTGAACATGGAGATTAAAAAGAACATGTGGGTATAGCTCAGAACTTTGACATCCTAAATTCCCAAGTGGGTTTTCGTCTCTTTCAATGGTAATCAAAGTATTATAATGTTAATAGGAACTGACTGGGAGTAGATACATGAATAAACAATTCAAAGGAAGGGACATAATTGTGCATGACACCAAGTTCAATGACAGCTTCAAAGCAGACAGGCTCGGAGGGAGCAAAGAAATTACAATAAAGAAATGGATTATAAAATTGATAAAAGGTTAAGATCCTTACAAATGAGATAAAGAGCAAATATTAAAAAAACGAAGGCATGTTCCATTGGGTCAGGAAGATCACAGGCAGGATCTCCAGGGCTTCAAAAAGAGTCCAGGAAATGCTTATGAAATATTCCAACATTGAATTTGTCATTTCCTTCATCATCTCTGAATTCTAATCTGACTGCCCATCACCCATTAAAATTCCCATCATCCTGTCTCATTTTCATGTGCAAATTAGGTTTAAATTCTGAGTTATAATGAGAAAGTAGAACTATCAGTCTAGACATGGAGCCTTGTCTGGAACGCTCACAGTCATCGAAGTCTTGTCCCCATTACTTGCCAAAAGTCTTCTTCAGGATTTCGCTTTACTTCTACAGATATCTTTTCATAATAGATTTGGTAAAATCCCACCTAATCAAACAATAAGATCTTCATTTGAATCATACATATTCTAGTGAGTAGCCAGCCACCAGACAAGGGTTAGATAATGGTACTTGCATTTGTCCTCTTTTCCGTCAATAATTTGAGGTTATGGGTTAAATAATATTCAAAAGAATCTCAGCACTGTTTCAATTAAAGAATTCTTTGAGTGCATATGGCTAAATAGTGCCAATGTATTCGGCCTTTATCACTTAATTATTGATTCCTCCCTGTCTTTAAGGGGCCAAAGGTTTGATTTTCTTGAAAAATTGGCAACAAATGGGGAGGAAACATATGCTCAAAATAAAGGATGAGAATCATTTTCTAATTTTTTTTCTAACTTTTTTTATCCTTAATTTTTAATAATTTAGTAATATATAAGTATAAAAGACAATAAAAATACAAAAAATTAGGAAAATATATTTATTTTAAAATAAAAAAATTGTATTATGTAGTGAGTCCACATTATGATGAGCATACTATTACATGAAGTTAATTTGCATATTTATTTATATAAATATTGTATTTAGGTAAGAGATAGCAAGTTGTAGAGATATTAAGGGAGCATGGGTCTCTATCAAGAGACAAGAACTTAACATAATTGAACCACAGGCATTCTAAAGGAGGCAATTCATTGACAAGAGAATCAAAATTCTGAAACAAGGAGCAAATTTATTTCCATCATTTTTTTTCTCAGGTTGTTTTCCACTGCATTGACAGATAAAAAGAAACCTTGGAAAATTAGAAAAGAAAAAGGGAACAAGATCCTGTTAGAGAGATCCATTTTTGGTTTTCTTTTACATTGAAAACATTCTAGTGCAACTTCTAGACCAGCAACACCTGCAGCAACAGGAACTGATGGAAATGGCCTTATCTCATGCTACCCCATCCTTTCTTAATTTTACATTCATACCACCTGTGACTATTGAAACTTCCAATGAGATCGATGGTCATTTAATATTATGAGAACAAAGCATTGAAAACTTAAACTGTATTGCCGCTTGGAGCTTGATGCATTGTCAGAATAGTAGAAAAAAAAATGAAAATTTGTACTTAACTGGTTATTTTGAAAATGGTTTCCAGAGAGAGAAGAAGGTTGTTAGAAACCATAGTGGTCTTGGAATGTAGATCTCCCCTGCAAGAACTCAATAGTTATCCACATGCATGCTTTAATTGCTTCAAAATTTAACATGAACAAAATTAAAAACGCTATTAAGTACCTGAAAAGGAATTGCAGAGAATGCTTGAGAATAATCTAAGGCACTCTCCATTGAAGCCTGATTATTGTTTGTGGGAGCAAAATCGTGCTGTTCAAAAATAAGTGTGAGAACTGATTGAAGAGAGTAAAAAAATGGGAAGTTTTTTATCACATATTGTCCAAAAGCTCTGCTGCATATGTGAAGAAATTACCTTGGAGGAGGAGAAGTTGAAGACCGGAGAGCTAGCAGTGTCGTCGAGAAAAGAAGGCAGTACTTTTTCCTTTCCACGACGTCGGTGTTCTTTCTTTTTCTGCCTTTTGCCACCATTATCAGCAATTGTAATAGTAGCAGCTCTGGATGCAGGATATTGGTATCCATTAATATCATTGAAATATCCTTCATGTTGATCTTCATGGAAATGTGGAGGCCCAGAAGATGCATCAGAAACCATAGACAAGTCTTCCTCTTCATCATCATTATCATCATTTTTATTTTTACCAATAAATTTCTCTTCACAAAATCCACCACCCTTACCATCAACAGACTTAGTATTTCTATGTGCAGCAGCAGCATTAGGAGAAAGAAAAGAATGTTCCAAGTACGGAGTCCAACCAGACTCACAACCACTACCGCATTCTGAGGCCATCACATTCATTTTTCCAAAATTTTCACTTAAATTTTCTCAGAGAAAACCCAAATGGGTAGCGAGCAAAGACAAAACTTTCAAAGTATATACACTTACAAGGGAGAGTGGAAGGAAATGGGTAGAAAACACCGAGAGAATCGGAGAAGAATCCTAGAGTTATTTTGTCTCGACGCTTACAATACAGGTACAGAGTGGGGTGTGAGCTCCGGATGTAAATGAATGCAAAAGTGCCAGTTGTGGAGGATGGAGGTTACAGTGGATGCATGTAAGAAAGAAAGAGAGAGATACAGAAAGAGAGGGAGGGAAGCCACAACTATTTCACATGCTAGACAGCGAGGCAACTGTGTACTCTCTTACCAAAACTGGGTACACGTCCATTTTTCTCTTCCTCAGTAGATGGACACATATCCTCTTGTGTGCTGTAATGCCATCTATTTTCTCTTTCTCCCATGCTTTTTCCAAGGGTGACATTGCATCCTTTGTTCGATTAATATGGTTGTTTTTAGTTGAGGAAATAACTAGCTGTGGTCCTCTCCATATTATTGTACATGACATATCAAAAATGCAATGCTATTCTGTTTCCATTGTCTCTCCCAATTCGATAATTTCCCATTTCATTTTTAGCATGTGTTATGTTTAGACAATTTTAGTCATAAAAACTAAGATTTTTCATTAGTATACAAGATGTTATTAACTTGCTATCTAATTAGGGTTTTTAATTGAACCACTTATGCATTATATGATCTTATACAATAATTCAAAATAAATATATCACTGAAGAGAATTCGAAAGATTAGAATTTTTTTTTAATCTTTTTTATCATTAATTTTAATAGATATTATCACATTAATAAATGATTAAAATTATAATTTAAATTTTTTAATTTATATTATAAAATATAAAATTAATTTATAATTTAAATTATTTATTATTAATTATGTAATATATTAATATTTATTAAAAATTAAAAAAAAATTCTAGTTGAAAATGAAATAGAGTGGTGTAAGTGGAGAATACTAAAAATTTTCTTGTGGGAAATGCAAAGAGAAGAGAAGAAGTTGACTAGGGTTTTATGAATCCACATGCCCATCACATTTTTACTGCTCAAACTTTTGAAGGAAATCACACACACATGTGGGCAATTAAGCACAACAACTAGTACTTCTTCTTCTTCTTCTTCTACTACTACTAGTGCTTGCGGCCTTCCACATATTAACACACATGTTTGCACGTGCATGCACACGCAAACCAACCTAAATTCTCTGTTAATCTTCATTGATAATGAATTCCCACTCCTGTTGTGATCTATGGAACTATTTCCAATGTCGATTAATATTTCAATTTGCATTCATAGATGGATGGACAGAGGGTATCTCCTCGTTAGTGTACTTCAATTCTTGATACTATCCATCAATTCAAGGGAATTGTTTATTATACAATATACCAAAATCATTCATTTAAATATTTTAAATTATTTAATAATTATTTTAAATTTGTTATTTGTATTTTAAATATTTTTAATATATTTTAAATTATTTTATTAAATATTTTATATTTTTATATTGAAAGATATATAATTTATAT
>CP135546.1:6382769-6400921 GCA_032402905.1 Khaya senegalensis | reverse complement strand
GGATTTTGCCACGTCATGAAACCACCACACTCCGTGCTAACAGTGGACTCCGTATCCATATATATCTCCAATTCCCCCACTAACATCCGCTTATTTAAACCATACGACATCTTCCTCCGACCATTCAAACCTGCATACGTCTCTCTCGCTTTCGTTTAAATCTTTTCTTTTGTTTGAAGAGTGAAGAGAAAGACTTCCGTGCGAGGAAAGGAATAAAGAAAGAAGGCCTAATCTCTGCCACAACTTTCAATCAATTCACAGAATGAGTTACTACAATCAGCATCAGCCTCCCGTCGGCGTTCCTCCTCCTCAAGGTCCCATTATTTAATTTTTCTTTTATATCTCGATCTTTGTATGGATTTATTTATCAGGGGTTTTGATTATTTCTTTTGTTCCTCTCGTTTTGATTATTTTTTCTTGATTATTTATCGTGGGTTCCTGTTCTTATTTTCTTATTTCTAATCCTGAATCCATGAATACTGTGGCTTTGTGCAGTTTCTTGTGATTTAGATTTAGGGTTTACTCTGTTTGTGCGTTATATTTGGATCTGGGAAGTTGTAGTTTCGAACTTTGTTTTACTGCTTCTTTTCCGGGTTTTCATTCTGAAATTATGGATCTGTTCATGATTTTGGTTTGTTTTCTTCTCTGGGTTTGTTCGGAAACGCGTGATAGGTTATCCGCCTGAAGGATATCCCAAGGACGCATATCCTCCACCGGGTTATCCTCCCCAAGGATATGCCCAGGCACAGGGTTATCCTCCCCAAGGATACCCCCCGCAGTACGCTACTCAATACGCACAGCCTCCTCCCCAGCAAAAACAAAGCTCCGGTTTCCTGGAAGGATGGTAATAATAATCTCTCTCCCATTCTTTTACGTTTTTTTTTTTTTGTGCGTAAACTGGTTTAGATCTGTGTGAACGCGGTTTATGAATAAGGTCGCTAACGTGCGCAGTGGGGTTACTGAGTTGTCTCTTGGGAATTGTCCATGTTTGCGGTAAAGGATTTAGTTAGGTTGGTTGACCCACTTGAAGGGTGCTTTAGTCATTTCGATGTTAGACAGATAAAGCCTCCGTTATTTCGTTGACTTGTTCCAACTCCAGACAGGCTGCTTTGCTTGTCCGAGCTGTAACCATGCTGGCCAGGCTGCCGGACTGTGTCAGGCTGGGCTTTACTTAGCATGCAATCCAATTTGATTTACATAAACCTTAGTATTAATTTGGTGTAAATTAATATATTTGTTGTAACACATGCAGTTTGGCTGCTCTGTGCTGTTGCTGCCTGCTGGACGCAGTGATCTGAGAATTAGAGAGACCTATGCTGTGGCAACTCGAACGAACTGGTAGAAGTGAGGCAAATTTAAAATTGGAAATCCGTAATTCATTTATGTAGTTTCAAATGATCTTATGATAGCCTTGTGACTCTGTTCTGTGTATTTTTCATCAATAAAGTTCGGACAATAACTTGAAATATTCTGATTTCTATTAATGTGATGTGCTGTGCTGTGCTGTGCTGTGCTTGGTGGTGATCATATTTACAGGGCGGCAGCAGCAGCAGCTCTTTGTGTAAATAACTATTGGAGATTCTGATATGTTTTCTATTTTCTTATATGAAAGTAAGCTTGTTAGCTATTATCTCTGGATTGTTAATTGATGATCTTTTCTTTCCTTTCTGCATATGGGTTTCATTTTTTTTTTTTGGTCATAACTTTTTGTGGGAATAATTAATTGAATTATCAAGTTGGCATATTGTGGGTTGTCTGGCTTGCTTGCTGGCTGGCTGGCTGACTGGCTGTAGGAGAAAGACAGAAGAAGTCTCGTTGAACTTTCGATTTTTGTATCTTCTTGTCATCTTGCTGAATATGCTTTGATAGAATATGGGTGGTACTTGACTTTCATCTCAAGTAACACATCCAGGGAACATAGAAGTAATGGCAACAATGTTTTTTAAAAGCAAAATCAAAGAGTGTGTGCGGGCGCCCGCATAGATGTATGTATGTATGTATGTAGTAGTGGTGCAATTTTGTGCTTGCGCTGGCTTTGCTGGTCCTTCAACATCGAAAGAGACATTTGAACCACCCACCAACTTAGTGGGTGGGCACGCGTTAATCACACCAAAACTAGTCCAAGTCCCTGAAATTTGTTTTTGCAAAAAGAAGATAAATGAGAATGCTAAGTGACATGGATGATGGGTCATACCTTGTCTGCTTTGATGGGTAAGAATGGACTTATGTCTTGTTATCATGTTCAAGCTTGTTAGGTGTACTTTACATAAAATTTAAAATACATGAAAGTGAAAAAAAGTTAATGTCTCTCATGTCAAAATCAAATTTAAAACAAAATATAAAAATTAAAAAATTATATATATATATATATATTTAATATTTAATATATATATATATATATTATAATTAAGTGTATGAAAATACCAATTATTATGGATAAATAAATTCAGTTTGAATTTAAAATTTAAATCAATTTAAAACTTTCAATGTTATATGAACCGATCCAAACCAATTTAGATTGACTTAGACCTATATTTAAAATATTGTCATAATTATAATATTTAATTATTTTATTAAATTATATTTATTTTATGTTCAGAAAATGAATTTGATTATAAGATTTATATTAAAATATATTTTTTATTAATTTAAAAAATTATTTAATTAAAATATTTATCTATAATTTAAAATTTTTTAAATTTATGACATGTAAAATTTTAAACCTTTTTTAATCAATAAAAAATTACTTAAAATTTTAAAAATTTTTATATTTATTGAATTTGATCGATTTGTTAAGTTTGGATCAAACTCAATTTAAAAATTAATTTAATTATTGTAATTTAATTTTTTTTAATTTAAAATAAATTTAATAAAATTTTAAAATAATTTAAATATATTCAAATAATCGATTTGAATATAGTTTAGTTTAGAGGTGCCTACCGTTTATTCATTATAAGAAGGTATATAACCAGGGTTTTAAAAGACAAAATATGGGGTCTTAATAGAATATCTTTAAATTTAGCCCAACGGTAACCCTGCCCAGAATTTTGTCTTCATCTCTGCTGGCCCAGGATCTGTGTCTGACTCTCTGATTCTTTAATGAGAATCGGCAATCGGCTCAAATCAAACCATCAAGAAGGAAAATGAAAATCAGCGTCCACGTTAATGGTTCCGTCTCGGGTTTTTAAATCCGACAAATTAGATCATTCAAAGTTGTATGTTTCTGGTCTAGGGTTTCGTTGTTACAACGAAGCGACACGTGTCTGACCTATCACACAACCTTCATCGCACCTCCTGTTATCTTATCACTACCATGTACTTCCACGGCCCGCCATAACTGAATTCAGCAGCAAGAGTCACAAATCCCCGGCCGAACACATGTAATTCGTTTTTGAAAGGAATTTGGAATGCATTTCCGAAAACCCCAAACAAAAATTAAAAGAAATTCAGTAAATCGTTAGTTAAACAGAACCTCTGTTCTTCTCTGCGTAACTTTAGCGTTTCCTGTAAGTTCCTGTTGTTATTTTTAGTTATTTTGTGACTGATTTGTTAATACAAGGGACTTGGGGGTTTTTTTTTTTTATATTAAATTGCGTGTTCATCAAATTTGATGTTAATTTAGGGTTTTGTGTTTATTTACCTTTGTTCTCTTTACATTTTTGTTATCAGATCAGGTTCTTAATTCTGATTTATGATTTAATTACTTTGTTTTGAAATTAATTTGTTGATGTTTTACGAAATTGGAAAAATGAGAGTGTTTGTGTAGCTGTTTGGTTGAAGCTCTGGCGTTTCGAGTTTTGTTAGGTGTTGAAGATAGTGAATTTGAGAACAAGGGAAATTAAGATTCACAATGTGTGTGATCTTAGAATCTGAACGGTGAAGAAATCCACCATGAAAGAATTTAAAAAATGAAAAATACAATTACTCGATGACTTTGCGAGGAGCAAAAAAGTCTTTGTCATCACTCTTATGCCTGCGATTTAATGGGTTGTGGTGTTTTAAATTTTTATGTTGTGGTATGTTCAAGTAAACACATTAGGCGTTATGCTTAAAAGTTGTAGTTCCTTTGCTTTTGTTGTGAACTTTGTTTGTTCTTGTCTCTTGGTGTAAGTTTCTTTTGCAGCTTGGGCACAACATTGTTTAGGTTGAAGATGTTAAATTTCTGAGTTCTTATCTAGTTTTGTTTTGTGGAACACTTTTCATTTTAGTGGTCTGCGCAGAGATATTTTGTTCAGTGATGTTTCATTGGCATGCAATACCAGTTAGGTTATCATTTTTTTCTTGTTTGTTTTTAAGTTCATTTGTTTCTGTGAGTTTTGACTATATCAATTATTGTTATTTGATTGTGTTGGGTGCATGTGCTGATGTATTGTGCTTTATGTTTGCAGTTCAGATCCTTTTGATTTTCCTTTAGCTATTGTTTATGGGTGCCCCCAAACAGAAGTGGACGCAAGAAGAAGAAGCCGCTTTGAAAGCGGGGGTTATCAAACATGGGGCTGGTAAATGGCGCACAATACTTAAAGACCCAGAATTTAGTGGGGTCTTGTATCTGCGTTCGAATGTCGATCTGAAGGTAAGTTGTCTTGTAATTCTTGTTTATCAATATTTCTGAGAATTGCATTTTGGTGAACTAGATTAGATTATAGTGTTAATGGTTGTTGATTTGTTTGATTTTGATATGGGGTAGGACAAGTGGAGAAATATGAGTGGGATGACAAATGGATGGGTATCTCGAGAGAAATCGAGGTTAGCTGTTAAAAGAATACCGCATGTTCCAAAACCAGAAGAGAACTCTATGTCTTTGGGTGCTACTGTTGTTCAAAGTGAAGAGGAAGAAATTGTGGATGCTAGACCATTTGCAGTAACCGGAGGTTTGCCGCAGATTGCTTCTGCTCCAAAGAGATCTATTGTAAGGTTGGACAGAGTTTTTTTTTTTCCTGACTGTGCCTTTGAGTTTGTTGGTGAAATTTCATTAATCTCAACCCTTGAAAACATTTGAAGTAATTTAATGTTGTGTGATGCTTCTGCTTTGAAATATGTTTCATATTCCAAAATTTAATGTCATTTATGGCTTTGTATGAAATGGGAAAACAGCAGATTGTCTTTCAACTTTGTGAATTGTGAAATATTGTTAAGTTCTTTATTTTCATTGTTATAGGTTGGATAACCTTATAATGGAAGCTATAACTACTTTGAAGGAGCCTGGTGGTTCTAATAAGACAACTATTGCCGCTTACATAGAGGTACTTCCTATTTGAAGGAATTTATTTGCTCCGATTTTATGGGAAGTTTTCTCTATGGTGCGAGGCGCACTATTAATTTTTCTGTAGATGACTATATAATCTTAGTTTTGGACATTAGAAAATGGCTTTTTGTGAGAGTCAGGTTGATGCATGTTTTAGAAGGATTGCCAATTTTATACTTGTTTCAAATGTTGTATGAAGCTGATGAAAATTGAGGTTGGAAATGACAACTCAACAGGATGATACTTTGACAGAATTGGACTCGGTAAATGTTATGACTTTTCATCCCGCAAAATTCATATTGACGGCACATCCTTTGTTTATAATACCAGTGAGTTTGCTAATACTATGAATTTTCACCCTGCATAGACCGTATTGGCCACACATCATCCTTCACTTAGTGACACATTGGACATGGTTTAAATCATGACATTGCGTAGTTGTTGGTTCTTGTGCTTTTCATGTGTTTATTGAACATTTGTCTCAATCAACTAACCTTTAGTGTATAAATCTTCTGCAGGAGCAATACTGGGCACCTCCAGACTTTAAGAGGCTATTGTCAGCTAAATTGAAGTATTTGGCAGCAACTGGAAAACTCATTAAGGTACTGATATGCTACAAAATTTGTGGTGTAATAGTAACTGTTCAATGCCTGTTAACCCTATACTTTGAGGCCTTAAACCTCAAGTATCAGAGTCAAGAATTGTGTTAATGTTGTGTTCTCTTAGACCTTGGATTTGCTTCTATCCTTTTTCCCATTTGATTGGTATAACATGATTTCGAATTGATTGTGAAGTATGATTTATATGTGATAGTTTGTATTTTAAGGGGGTATAAAAATTTGTATAAAAAAATTCTCTAAATGGAATTTCTTTGAATTTATTATTGCACAAACTGCACCATTTTCATGTTTGGTACTTGAATTGGGCAAGTACAAGTTATTCATCTGTTATGATGATTGACAAATTCTAAGAATCATGTAAAACCTGACTGCCTAGGAACTGGATTTAGTTAACAGATATTGGTTTGTTGTCCTAGGGACAGTATTTTGATGTTTTAGAATTGGATTTGGATGTCTGGTTGTAATTCTTTTCCTTGCAGATTAAACGCAAATATCGGATTGCACCTACCATACCTTTTTCTGACAGACGAAGAGATCCTATGTTACTCCTGGAGGGAAGGCAGAGGATTTCTCATAAAGTCAATAATGATGACGTCAGTGTTCTTACAAAATCTCAGATTGATTTAGAGTTGGCCAAGATAAGAAGCATGACTCCACAAGAGGCTGCTGCAGCTGCTGCTCGAGCAGTTGCAGAGGCTGAAGCTGCCATATCAGAAGCTGAAGAAGCAGCGAGGGAGGCAGAGGCAGCGGAGACTGATGCAGAAGCGGCACAAGCTTTTGCGGAAGCAGCAATGAAGACACTGAAAGGAAGAAACAACCCCAAGATGGTAAAAGTCAATGCCATAAGTAGTTATTAGTGTCAATCATTTCTTTTTTTAATAAGAAAAGTATAAAAGTTACAAGGACTTGAGTTGCTTGAAAGGTCAGGCAAGCGGTTGTCAATGTCCAAAAATGGGTCAAAGAATTTACATTGGGACTAGCGAATTTCTATACTTGTTCGTAGCTACTCTTCTTTGGAATTGCTTGATCTTACCAATTGAAGTTTCACTAGAAAGGTGTTTCCTGAGCTCTCGAGTCTTGAGTTGATACATCTTTGGTGAAATTTGCAGATGATACGAGCTTGATGAATACCAACAGGCAATGACATGCAACAAACAGTGCTGTTTTTGATCGACTCCGAGTTTCATGCTTGTCATTCAGCGACATTGCCTGTATTTGTAAATACGTTTAGGCCTTTTCTTCAGCAAGACGACATCCATCGGCAAATCCTGTAAAAATTGTATACAGTGAAAGCTTTAAACTTTATTGTTTCCTTTCTCAGCATTTTTCTGGTATGTAGCCGATATTTATTCATTTTCGGGAACTTCAAAATGTAGTAAATTGTAGAAATTACGGTGTAGAAAGGAATAAAAACTGTTGGGAGATCGCTTGAGATGTTTGTTATGTAATCCTCGTCTCCCGGAAACCTCCGCCATGGATTAGTGAATGTAGTGTTGATAGTTTCGCAGCACTGAATTCTACCTCTTTGACGGTTTACTTGAATGCTTAATGATCCAATCATCAAACATTTTTGGGAATTTTTGTTGTTATAAATATTACACGGAATGTAATTAATATTTGCGTATTAATTTTAATTTAATTCACAAAATTAAATATTTAAATCTGGTCTGGTTTACGCCTCTATAAAGAAACCAGCGGAAACCATCAAAATTCACATCAAGCACAGAGCAGCCGTAGATAAATAAATAATTAATATTAAAATCTTTCAGGACGCTTGTCGTGTCACATCAGCGAAGCTCTTTGGAATTCCATTTTGGCAAGTCATCTATCTTCCTCGAAGAAAACCGTAAGTCGTTGGAGGAGGAAGAGGGAGAAGCGCGAGGGAGCAAGGCTTCTATCTTCCTTGAAGAAAACTATAGTCGTTAGAGGACGAAGAAAGAGAAGCGAGAGGGAACCGTTTAGTGAGAAGCGCCTCCATCGTTTCGTTTGTTCCTCGATTCAATTTGTTTCTGCTTAAGCCAATCTTTGTCTCTCCTGATCACGATTTCTGTCCTGAAATTTCTGGTAGTCTCCTCGATTTCCGTGCATGAATAAGTGTATACTTTATTTTAGTTTTGAAAAATTCGATTCAATATTTAATCATGCTATTAATCGCCTTTTGTTCTTTTTTTTTTACTAATTTGATGTTCAGCCATGGACGGAAATTCGAAGGAGAATGAGCCGTTGATGGCTCGCATCCAACAGCTTGAACATGGTACGTGCTCGAATCGTTTAGTTCTTGTGAATTCTCTTTACTTGAGTTTGTTTTGGCATTAAAACGATCATTTTCACTCATAAAATATGTGTGAATTAATTTGTTTGTAGAGCGCGATGAATTACGCAAAGATATTGAACAGCTGTGTATGCAGCAAGCTGGACCTGGCTACCTTGCTGTTGCTACTAGAATGCATTTTCAGAGGTATTCTTTTTTTCCTGCCAGCAAATGAGTTTAATTATTTTGGCTATGGCCTGTTAGATGGTAGTGGTGAGAAACTGTTAAGGGTATTCTGTATGGAAATTAATGCCCTACTAGGACAGCTGGTTTGGAGCAGGAGATTGAGAATTTAAACAAGAAGTTAGCTGCTTGTGCGAGAGAGAAGCTAAATCTTCAAGAAGAGCTTTCAGAGGCGTACCGAATTAAAGTAAGAATTTGAATCGTCATTCAATTTCAGTTTCCTAAATTCTTTTAGAAGCTTACGTAATTTTTCTTTTTTGGGGTGTCTAGAGTCAGCTGGCAGATCTACATGCTGCAGAGGTCACAAAGGTCTCTATCTCTCACCTTCCCAACGTGCATAAGTGTGTCTGCCTCCATGCTTGTTTGTGTGTGTACATAGGTTTATGCTGCATGCTGTCTGAAACTTTTTCAGTATTGTGGAAATATGGTCTTGTTCATCTTGGAGGATCTTGTGAAGATGCTTTTCACATAGATTTAGCTAGTGAATTTCATTTGTGTGATTAATTTGGCCATCTGCATGTAAATGTTTTGAATTTGGTTTTATTTCCTGTATATTTGTTTCAGTCTCAATAAAATCTAAAATGCTGTTCATGATCCAATAGAAATGAATTGCAGTTAAATTTAATTTTGGTTTGTGATTTCTTTCATTTTCTTCCAGAACATGGATGCGGAAAAGCAGGTTAAATTTTTCCAAGGTTGTGTGGCAGCTGCTTTTGCAGAGCGGGATCATTCAATAATGGAGGTTATAGCAGTCATTTTCTTTAATTTCTTTTGTTAACAGTGAACTTTTAGCTCTATGTATAATACTTGCAAAGTGTTTGAAGATGCTACTTTGCTGGTGACAGGCTGAAAAGGCTAAGGAGAAGGAGGAGCTAATGTCCCAGAAATTTAACGAATTCCAGAAGAGGTATCTGGAAGATCTTATATCTTTTAAGTGTTCATTAAGTGCTTCTAATCACCAGCAGAAAATAATTCCTATAGCTTGGTTAATTTATGATGGCCTGGTATCTTTTTTGACCAGAAGTTACAAGAATTTTTTCTGGGAACCAACATAAGATTGGTCCAACTTTTTCTTATAACCATTTTTGTTCTTTCTTTTTATGACCTTCAGGTTGCTGTTCTTTATCTTGAATGTGTATCTATGTTACTTTTGAGGGCCTTAATTGTGTATGCAGCGTATGTAGGCCTAACTGTTGGGAGGGAAATTTATGGTTTCTGATTGTGTGTGTTTGGTGCATCACTTAACACAATGATATGTACGTTAATTTCATTAATAAAGAGTTCACATCAATTTTCATATATAGATTGAAATGCACCGAGTCAGTTATCTATTACAATAGTGTATTATTCATAAATGTAATTCAATTCTAAGATTTCCTGTTTCTTCATAGTTTATTTATTTTTATTGGTTCTAGTGCTGTTTTGAGTAACGCCTGAAGCTAAATTAAGTTTATAACTAGATTTTTTTCAACCACGCAAAGGATGCCAATTATAGAAGTTTCTACATCTGAATGCATGTTGAATTGGTGATGCAGGTTAGAAGAGCTCACCTCAGAAAATATTGAACAAAAGAAACTTAATGCTATGCTGCAGGTTGCCTTAGCAAAGCAAGAAGAGCTGAATGAAACCTTCAAGGAGGTAATCATCTTGTTTTGTTGCTATTTAGTTTATAGCAAGATCCTCAGGTTAATGGTGGTTTCTTTCTTGGGAAATATTTCCATTTTAATAGGGTTGATAAACTACTTTTATTTATCTCCCAACGTTTGTTATATATACTGGGTTGCATATAAGGTTATTGGCAAACCAGAAGGTGCTGGTTGATAGTCTGATATTTCCATATTCTGAGTCAATTTCAAGAAATAGTTTCTTTTTTTTTTTTTTATTTAAGTAAATGCATGACAATTGTCTTTTTTGCATACATAAAAAATAATAGTGAATTTCAACATATTGTCCAGTTTTTTTTTGTTAAAGCTCCTAAGGTGTCAGCAAAATGGTATTTTAATTTGTCAAGTGGTCATACCACATATGTGATAATCTTTAGTGTCTGTATCACATAAAGGCAGGAATGTGTTTTTTTCCTAGTATTTTTAAGCTTATTTGTAATTCAACCCAATAATATTGAAATAAGTAGTGGTGAATACAGTAATTGGGCGATATAACAACCTAGAAATCTTGACCAACTGGAGTTAATACTTTTCACTTCTCTCTTCTATTGTTCCTTTTGTTTTCCTTTTGACACAGATATTAATGATCCAATAGCTTTACCTGATATTTGTTTAGAACAAGAAAAACAACATATATCACATTAAAATTTAGGGTCATGTCCTGTTAGTATGTTTTCTGATGCATGTGATTAAGTTAGCTGTCTACAGTGTTAGCGGTATTTTTGTATTGTGTAGCATTGTTCATGTCTTTTTCGAGGATCTTAGGACTAGATTCATAATCTAATTGGAGTATTTCGCAAAAGAAAAGTGAACTGGATTTTCCACTTTCTGAGGACTATATTTGTAATCTAATTGGAGTATTTCATTGAAGAAAAGTGAATTGGATTTTCTACTTTCTAAAAATTAAGCATTTCATAAGTATCAACAATTTTGAAGTATGAATGTGATTTCTGTGATCTTGGAAGAACAATATCTTTTTAAGGCTTGAATATGGAGCAAGAATTTGGAACTATCCGTTGATTTGTTTTGTAATCAATTTAGAATGCTGCAGTTGTTGTGGTTTTTGACATGGTAATGCAGTTAGGATGAAGATTGTATTTAAAGCTCTGATCATGAGTTTTTCTATTTTGGTGTAGTAGAAACTGATAGTTGCAAAGGAACTTGTGGTATTTGTTCAAAAGGACATGCATTGATGCATGTTTGCACATAATTGCAGCTATTAAAGCAATTGTCTATATTTCAATAATTAATTTGAATTAAATTTTCTGTTGTTTCTCACTCTGTATTGCTGTTGGGAAAAAACTGTAAAATTTAGTAGAAGCTCAAGATGTTTAAAATCTTTAAAGCTTATCTTCCAGTCCATATTTCTGTAGTTCTTACAGGGTTTTTCTTTTATGTCTTGTTTTTGGTCTTTTAAAACAGGTTATTAATAAATTCTATGAGATCAGGCGACAATCTCTTAACGAATTGGAGGATATGTGTTGGGATGATAAATGTGCATGTCTGTTGCAAGATCCTGCAGAAATGTGGAGTTTCAATGACACTTCAACCTCTCAATACATAGTAAGTTTGATCTTGCTTAAATTTCATCTCTTCACTTTTTTGATAAATATGCACTTGTTTTACAAGGTTGGTAAATTCACTATAATAATTGTGACTTATTTCCTTACATGATCTTGTTTGTGAATTGGATATGACACCATTCTTGAATATTTTGGCCACAATTGCCACGATGAATGTGAAAACATTCTTGAATATTTTGCCAAGTCTAGCTCTTGAAAATTGACATTGTCATTAGATTAAAGTTTTGTCGTCTACAATCTTGAATAACGTTGCCTCAGACAGAGTGCATTGGAAGATGAGCTGGAGAAGATGAGGAGCTCTTTGGAAAATCTGCAAAGTAAATTACGTATGGTATGGATTTAAAGTTGGTCCCTTTCTGCTTGTCTGTTAGCAAACTGTATTATATTGCTTGTCTGTTAGCAAACTGTATTATATTGCTTATTGATCAGAAATGGATGTTATTGTGGAATATAGGGTCTGGAAATTGAAAATCACTTGAAGAAGAGCGTTCGTGAATTGGAAAAGAAGATAGTGAGTTCTTTAATGCCTCAAGATATACATAAATGTTATACTAGATCTCTTTTACATAAGCTTTTTGATCTTATTTATTTACATGCAGATCCGTTCAGACAAATTCATTGTCAATGGGATTGCAGAATTGCATCACTGCCATTCTCAGCTTAGAGTGCACATTGTGAATTCACTTGACGAGGAAAGATCCCATATCAAGTCAATTATTGATGTGATCAAAGAAAAGACTCGGCAACATGACGTGGTTGGAGGACAGATTTCAGGGACTTATGAGAGGGATGAAAAATTGGATGAATTTGAATGTCGAGATGTACATATTAGTAATGATACTAACACCAGCTTGGTAGCTCAGGTTTGTCACTTACTGGCTTCGGCTGTAAACTTTCTAGTTCTATCATCTCTCTCTCAGGTTTATAATGTTAAAATTCCCTTCCAATTTTTGCGTTGGCCTTTTAAGAAGATTGACTTATTAGGCATCACGAAAAGGAAAAGAACTCTGGTTGAAGTCCAGATTATGCATATTCATAACTGGTTAATGCGTATCACTCTGCTTAATGGTGCTGTCAAAATCGTGCAAAAGTTTAAGCTCTCTGCATGTAAACATTTAACTTGACTTTCGAGGACTAGTTCTTATTTAGATAAATTAATCCCTAATAGCTAGTATGATAGTGTTGTGATATAATTGCTATGTGAGAGATGGCTTTCTTGAATGTGGACCAAATTCATTATCATACTTGTCCTTGGTATGCAGTTGTTTTAGTCATCAAATTGTCCCTTATCTCTTGCAGAGTGATGGTCCAGGGCTATCTTCCATTGAAGCTAAGAGAAAGGGTGACAGCTCCGAAGCCCTTGCAGAGCAACAGAATGGTCCTGTGTTATCTGACGTTGAAGCAAACAGAGAGGGTGGCACTTCTGAAGCCCTTGCACAGGCTCTGCAAGAGAAGGTTTTGTGGATTTGCTTGTTTGTTTATTTTCTTTTGAGAGTAAAATGTCCATAGCTGCTATGTTGTGGTTTATGCTACTGTTGCTCAAACCATGGTTCTTTGCCAGGTTGCAGCATTACTGCTTTTATCACAGCAGGAAGAAAGACATTTACTGGAGAGAAATGTGAATTCAGCTCTTCAGAAAAAGATAGAAGAGCTTCAGAGAAACTTATTACAGGTAATTTCATGGCTTGACTACTGACAGTTACTTGAGATGTGACACAGGTTACTTGATGATGGATAATAATATTATCAGAATAAACCAAACTGAGATGTCGGATAATGATATCATTTGAATAAACCAAGCTGACTTTAAATAATTTTGTTGGTTGAAAATTTCATTGATGGAGATGAAGCTTTTTGATGTTTCAGGTTACTAATGAAAAGGTAAAAGCTCTTGTGGAGTTGGCACAGTTAAAGCAGGATTACCATCTATTACAAGAGTACTACTCTTTGTTTTTTCCCCCAGAATAATTTGTTTTACAGTTGTTTATGTTTGTGATTCATGTAGGAGCTAACATATGTTAATACTTAGTGCTGATGAATTACCTATATAATTATATGCATTGATATTTTTTTCTACTTATTGTAGGTCACATAATTGAGAATGGATTTGAATTGCCCATGTACTATATAGCCTTGGTTTACTATCAATCATTTAATTCTTGATTTCACTGATCACAGATTTCTAGAGTAAAGCAAGACATATTCTACATATTTTTCTTGTGTTTTTTTTGAACATTTTGATTTTACTTTTTCTCTTAATAAATGTATGTTTGACCGAACTGACTGATCCTGTAAGTGGGTTCCAACAAAAACTGTATTCATTACACAAACAAATACAATGGAATCTTTTTTGGAATTTGTTTGGTAAGTTATTCCATAACAATGCTGAATGCTGAATTCTGACATAAGCCTGTGGAATATTACTTGTCTACGAAGTTCGCACCTCTTTCATATGTCCTTACTCGTTAATTAATTGGGTTGGGATTCTTTATTTTCCATAATCAACTACCTAATCAGCACTGTTAAGGCCTTCTTTTAGGTCTTCTATTTGATTTGGTATCATGTGAAGCATATTTTTTCCCTCTTAATCTTTCCATCATTCAAAATGTATGATGGCTTCCATGGTTGATCTTTCTTCTATCAAGCAAACACATTCATGCATATACATTGTAGTGTCTTCCTGCTTTGAATCTTTTGAAAAGATACAGAATGAAGCAGGTAAAAGTTGTAAAAACTCTCTTTGTTGCAGCAGAATAAGTTTTTCATGTTTTTTTGCTTGTGTTATTTATTTCTCAGCTTTACCTTGATATGGAATGATGTATTAAGATATTTTCATTGTGGTGCATTTGCATTTGTTAATGAATGGACTTTATTGTTCTTTGTCTACAATACCTTTGATGAAGATTTGAAGATTTATGAAAAACTCTATTAGCTTTTTGGAAGTATTGCTAACTAAGAATGTTGCACGTGTAGGAAAATCTGTAATGAGATGAAACAAGGAAAAGTTTTGTCTGAAAATGGGGAAAAAAGAATTGTTACTCCTGAAAGAGATGGAAGGTTAAGAAGCCTGCTGAAGAAAACAAATCTGAGGCGTTGGATTGGTACACTAGATTTTAGTGGAAATGAGACTCAAGTGCACCTAAATAATGATGGGGATATCACTAGCAGAAGGTCCAATAGTATGGATTTTGCCAGGTCGGTGAAAGACCTTCTGATTTGTGCATAGGATGTTCCTTGTTTTGTATTAACCTATGGGGAACAATTATAGATTGTGCCTTTTTCTTCGTCTGTTTCTTATATGACTATTGTTTCTGATATTTGTTTTCTCAGAATGAGGATAGAAAATGCAACTCTCAAGGAAAGCATGGAAAGTATGGTTCATCTGACCTCTTCAATTCATAGACTTCGTCTGTCGCTCTTCAAGGTAGTATTATAGTTCTGTGACATGAAAGTTATTTTCTCCAAAGCATGGGATTTGACATAAACATTGTTTTTAGTTATTTTATTGTAAAAGGGTACCATAATTGTGATGCTGCTTTTATCACTGGCAAGTATGGAATCTCTTTTCTAGTTTCCGGTAGAGTTGTGCCATGTTAGCAATCTCTCTTTTATTTCCTTTACCATCTTTATTTACTCTCTAAAACACTTTTGTCGACTTTGCAGGTGAAAGAATCAGTTAGTTCCGAACATACAACAGCGAGCATGTCTGAATCTCTTGATGATATCATTACCGAGGCAAAACTCATAAAGACTGCCCTTGGAAGCTCCCTACCTGTCAGTTGGTCAGCTGAGGCAGATATTGGATCAAACAGCGGAATTGCGGACAGCGAGCGAGTTGATATTTATGGAGACTCCGGCAATGAAAAGATAGATTCAGTCTCTGCCGCAGGATTTGAGATGGTGGAGCTCCTGATACTTGCAGCTCAAACATTGAAGGACAGCACAACAAAAATGGATTCCTGAAGTGGAAGCGGTTTGACCTTCCGAAGCTAGGATTTGTCGCAAACTAATTCTGGTTATTGTTCTTGGCCCATGGTTGATGATGCTTTGGAAACCTACCGTTTCCTTGTATATATTGTCCATAGCCTGGTCGATGTGCAATTAGGAGTGTGTGAAATGAGAATTCATCAGGGAAAGTGGAAATATGTGCTGTGGAAGATGGGGCGGGGCGGCTTGAAACTGTTATTATCGGGTTATTTGGGATTTGAATGGCATGATATCTTGTATATATATTCTCTTTTTTTTTTTTTTTAATTTATTTTTAAAAATTTGAGAGAGAGAGAGACTGAAACAAGTTAATATTAATAGAAGTTTCCTCGTATCTTAGTCGATAAGGGTGTCAAAGGAGTCCGATTAGTTCAAATTTGTGGCTGAGTCCATACTAGACTGACATTTAAAGGTCTGTCATGAACCTGGATTAGATCAAGCCAGATTTATATATAAATAATAACAGTTCGTAAGTTAGTCCGATTCATTAAGATTCGGGTTTATGAATCATGCCGGAAGTTGGCGGGGCTCGTTAGACAATCGAATGTTGTTACAAACTGAGCCATCTCTTTATTTCAGTTCACTCAACCTCACAAGAAAAGAGAGAGGCTCAACCCACAAAGCATAACTGGATCAGACATCAATGGAGCTTATAAATGACAACCATTCTGCACAAAAATACCAAAGAAAAATCCACTTTGAAACTGCAACAATGGAGAATGGGGGAAGGAGAGCACAGAGTGAGTTAGAAATTATATATGGCAGGCCGGCAGGCAGCAGAAGCGGATTTATGTTTCAGCAGCAATTTGCATAGCAGAAAATTCTGAGTCATTTGATTCTTCTCATGATCAGTTTCAAGCTAGCTGTGGTTTCCTTTCTCCTTGAACAGTTGAATGTGATGATGCTTGCAGGAGAGTTTTCCCTCATGGGCAATGTAATTTGATGGGCTGATGGTACAACCTCCATGGCTGCACTTGAAGCAGCTTCTGTGATATGCAGTTCCATTTACACTGACCTGTATCAGAAGATACATATCTACATCATGTTAAATCAGGAGCTGTTTCTTTGTATATGCAAAACTTTGGTTCTGTAATTGTGGTTTGGATCCACACTCAAATCTTAGTTTTTCCTGAAACTTCAAAAGTCTCAAGTTTCTTGATGCTCAATATGATATCGAACACTGAAAGTTTAATCTTTATGAAAAGATTTGCGAAACATGATACTAAAAACAGGCAGCATGATCTTAGTTCATGTTTGCTGGATCATGATTCTCTCTTGATCTGATCTTTTACTTGAACCAATACAAATTTGTTATTGGTAAAGAATATAATATACCCACATCAAAATATTTCTTAAAAACTGCGGCAATTTCAGGAGAGGATCTTGATTCATGTTTGGTACCTTCTCAATCGGATGAACAGTTTTATTGCATCCCCCACACATTTCTCTCTGGTGCCGGCAAACATGTTGGAGACTTTCTGGGCATTCTGTCAATGCAATTTAATACAAGTTACTGGGAAGCAGTTGAAAGAATCATGAGAGATTGAAGCCAATTTTCAACAGTAAGACAGTTATAATTTTCTTTTTCTTTTGCTCGACAAAAATAATTCATAACCAGGCAACCTCATTTTCAACAGGTTTTTCAGGTTTCACCATCTTTGGTGTTCCTGGCAGAATATCAGAAAGAAAATTATTAGCCAATCGTGAGTTGGACCAAACTCATAATAGCAAGTGAGGCGATTAGAATCTACACATTGTTCTGTTTGACCTTCGAAACTCTTGTCCAGACTGCTAGTTCGCTTGAAGAGCTGATCAAAGTGAGGCCTGCAGTACAGTACCCCCTCGAAAGAATTGTAGTTGCTGAGCTACAAGCAAAAAGAAGACAGCTCGTTGTTAGTTCTAAACTATGATAACGTAGCAGAAATGCGAAAAGGATAAGTGAAACCGAAGTTTCAGAGACTTCCCAAGCAAAATGTAGAGAAAATCTTCTGGTGCTTTTACCTTGAGGGTACCTTTGCAATGGTGGCAACGGAAGCAGGCTTTGTGGAAGACTCGATTATCAGCAGTTAACTTACCAACAAGATACAGAGTCTTGTCACAGGCCATGCATTTTTCTTGAGTTCCACCAAAGGCTGCCATGGCTGCTTGCAAGCTTCTTCTTCCTGTCCAAGCCAAACAAACCTCAACTTTTACACCACCTTATTCCTTCTTGTTCTCTTCTTGTCTCTCTGTAAAATCTTTCTCCCAGCGCTTTGTCAACGATTATTCTGGGGAAAAATAGAAATCCAAGGACAAGAGAGAGAAATGAGGGCAATTGCAGTGAATGGCGGGTAACACATGCAAAGCTGATTTATAGAAATGATTGATAGGAATGGCCTCGCAACTTAGCCATCATTATGTCCGAATTCCAAGCAATCTCGACAGGGCCAATGCTGCAGTGTGATTATTATTATTATTTTAGAACACATTGGGATTGTGCATCATACACCCATGGATATAACTGTACATCTAAATATTTTAAATTATTTATTAATTATTTTCAATTTTCTTATTTATATT
>CP135546.1:6222582-6382405 GCA_032402905.1 Khaya senegalensis | reverse complement strand
AGTGGTATGATTCTCGCTTTGGGTGCGAGAGGTCCCGAGTTCGATTCTCGGAATGCCCCCACAAATTTTTTTTCAAAAAAAAACTCCTGAGGTCAACTCCAGATTATAGTCTAGAAAAAATAAAACTATCAGATCCAAAAACCTGTACTTTTCAGACAAGATAAGCATGTTGAAATCAAGATGGGCAAGCCAGGATAAAACCTGTACCGAGAATTATGAATAATTCTGTTTGAGATGCTAAAATTTTCGACTGGTGCAAAACCCATAATCAGTTTTCCATTTTCTCTTAATTCTTTCATAAAGCCTTCGGCATTCCGTGCTACCTGGGATGACATGAATGATTGTACCAAAAGATGGAAAACAGAACATACAGGTCGTCCTCTAGACTTTCCACAGTAATGAGTGCACGCCTAGAAAATGTTCTTAATACAAAATTCAGCATTTAAATGTCAATCAGCTGGGCATCTGGTCCAGTGGTATGATTCTTGCTTATAAAATTTCAATGAATCCAGATATACTAGTTTTCTGACAAGATTCTTGATTAATAAATAGGAAAAAAACAAATAAGTAGCAGAGTAGTTGTACCTGCAGCTCTTGTAAGTCAACATGCCAAGTAGAACTTTACTCAAGGCATAAAACACAACGGAGTCAAATACAACTTTACTCAAAGCATAAAACACAATGGTGGGGCAAATGTAGTTATGTAAATTTGAACAGGAAATCCAAAGATGATATCTACTAACCGCCACAGTGGAGGCCAGAGACCAGAAAATGTTCATCCTCCTGCCTGGAAGGAAAAAAGAAGTATTAAATGAAATTAAGCATGACTAGTATCAACCATTGGGCATTTGGTCTAGTGGTATGAAGTATTAAATGAAATTAAGCATGACTAGTATCAACCACTGGGCATTAGGTCTAGTGGTATGATTCTTGCTTTGGGTGCGAGAGGTCCCGAGTTTGATTATTGGAATGCCCCATAATTTTTGGTCGCCCTACATCATAGTTTAAGTTTTTTAAGATGATTTTCAATCTGGGTTATTAATCTCATGGCACATATTATTTGGTTAGTGCAATTCTAACCAACATGTAAGCTAAAATTTACATGAGAAACAATGTTCAAAATGCAATGTCGTCCAGAGGCGTTCAAATATACTTCACTACGGATAAAACATCAACAACTGCACCAGAAGCCAGAGACTATAACCTAAATGGTTGGAGGGGTAAAAGGCACTAATCAGAAATCAAATATGGTAAGTATCATCAAGTGGGCATTTGGTCTAGTGGTATGATTCTCGCTTTGGGTGCGAGAGGTCCCGAGTTCGATTCTCGGAATGCCCCTTACTTTTTTTGTTCATGCTTCCTGCCTAATTATTATTATTATTATCTGGCCAGGGCAAGATCAAAAGTCAAGTAAAATGTCAACGAATCTAGTTCCTCAATTATTTAGGCAGTGATCTGGCCAATTTTCTGACAAGATTCCTATTCAACAAGTTATTAAAAATAAGTAAGTAGTAGACCATAAGTAGTTAATTTAAAGGTGGACAAGCAATAGTTCAATTATGCCTGTAACTCTCATAGTAATCAGGGTAAAGACAACTGCTTCAGCTAAACCTGCCAAATACATTCAAGGGCCAACGCATAAACCACAAGGCGGCACATATATAGTGCTCATGGTGTAGAATTAAATTTGAACAGATATTCAAAGCTGATATCCACCAACCACTGTGTATTATAGATCTATTGAGGACTTTCCTGAAGAAAATCTGCCCAATGTATGTACTGGATGCAACATCAAAACTATATCAGAAGTCAATCCTCCTGAGACAGGTTAATGAAAAAAACATAATGCTTGAAGGAAAACAATGGTATCAATGGCATTAGTCAGAAATTAAACAATGATAAGTATCAACCATTGATTATTTTGGTCTAGTGGTATGATTCCAGATGTGGGTGTGAGAGGTCCCGAGTTCAATTCTCGGATCATTCTGTGCTTTTACCTCACAGCTTCAATACCAAACGAAGCCTTAAATTGCTCATGTCAAGAACTAATCAACAGCCAAAGACTAGAAAATTGTTGACCTCTGGACATGTTCAATGAAGATAACCTCAATGATTTTAGGAAAAAAGAAAAAAAGTTACAAATCAGAAATCAAGTATGATAAGTATCATCAAATGGGCATTTGGTCTAGTGGTATGATTCTCGCTTTGGGTGCGAGAGGTCCCGAGTTCGATTCTCGGAATGCCCCCTAATTTTTGGTCACCTACATAAATTATATTTTTGTATCATTTTATTTTTTGTGTAAATGTTTAAATTAAACAAGTGAGTGATCTGGCTTTATAGTCAACTAAGAACTACAATATAGAATTTTAATGAGAGTTGTTTTCAGAGAAGATTCTCAACCAAAAACTTCAAATGACCTGCCAAACACCCTTAAGCCATGGCAATAAAACAAAACAGATCACATATGCAGTGTACCATAGTATAAAAGTAAATTTGAATGACATACGAAAATAATTTCCAATACGAGTTATGATCTGATTTCGTGGGCTTGGTTAGTGCAAATCTCATCAACTCAAGAGCCAAAATTTTCATGAGATATAATGTTCCAAAATGCAATACCATCTAGAGGCTTTTGCATATACTTTACAAGGAATATGACATCAACAACTGCATCAGAAGTCAGACACTAGTATGTCGATCCCGTAGACATTATTTTCATTGACCAGAATGCTCGGAATGGGGGGGAAAAAAAAGAGGTATTAACTAGAAATCAAGTACAATATATCTCAATCAGTGGGCATTTGGTCTAGTGGTATGATTCTCGCTTTGGGTGCGAGAGGTCCCGAGTTCGATTCTCGGAATGCCCCCTGCTTTTTGGTTCCTAACATTGCAGCTTAAAATATTCAACTACTTGCAATTTATTTTTTGGTTCCCAACATTACACTTTAAAATATTCAACTACTTGTAAATATATATATATATTTTTCTGTAATGAATCCATTAATCTCATGGATACTAACTTTACAAGCAACAATCTAAATATTCCACTACCAGAATACTCAAAAGCATCTAGTAACCTATCAAGAGATATTCAACAAGTTAAGGAAAAGATATGCAGAAGCTTATAAATCTTATCAGTGGTCAATCTCCTAATTTCAGAATTTCATTGCATCAGTTTAGTAACAGCAACTTTGGCAAAACATTTAGCCAGAGACTGCAGCATGTGATACCTAAATAAGATAAATTCCAAGGTGACAACCACCCCATTCAGGAAACTGTTTAGATGGTGACATCAACAACTGCATCAGAAGTTAAAGATCTGAAAATGTTGATCCTCTAGCCATACATTCAATGAAAATAACCACAACTTGACGGCATTAACCACCACAAGCATAAAAAATTGGGCATTTGGTTTAGGGGTATGATTCTCACTCTGGGTGTGAAAAGTCTTGAGTTTAATTTTGGAATCCCCCTGGCTTTTGGTTTCCTTCATCACAGTTTAAACCACTAAGTTACATAAAATTTTAAGTTCCTCATACTAGTCTAAATTTTGTGGTAGTGCAATCTGCCCAAAGTCAACCCTAACAAATTCCAATGTCTCCAAATATAGTTGTTTTCCAACAAGATTCTTAACCAATAAATTAGAAAAGAATGATAGATAACAGAATTGGTTTCAAAAAGCTAAAGTCCCACCATTAATCTCGTAGTCAACAGAAAAAGACATACACCTTAACTTGCTGAACATACTAACATGTGGCAATACAAAAGAAAGGAACACATTTGTGCTGTCTCATGATGTCAAAGTAAATTTGAAAAAATCCAAAAGCTCCACCAATAGTTATCCATAAAAGGCAACGGCAGTTGGATAATAGAAAAAAATCCGAATTGCCAATGTTTTTACACCAGTGTAGGTGATTTTAGGCACACAAAAGATCTGGCAAATTACTCTTATTGTCTCCTCATATAAAGGCTTTTCATCCTTGAAAACAGTATCAGCATTCTGCTCAAATGTCCGTAAGTTCATTCATGTCCTACCTCAAGTACTAGTGTAAAATTTTCTAACACCAAAAAAACTCATAAACTATCTAGTCACCAGTCAAGAAGCATTCCCTAAATACTATAGGATTAACCAAAAACTGTTTAGGCTTTTAATTAATACATCTGGTGGTTTAAGAGTATTCACAGCTTCTTTCAGGTGGAACAACAATGTCTGATCAAACATTTACTTAGAGACAGTAACAAGTGATTTCCAAGTTAGAAAATTCTAGGGTGACTGTCATACCGTGCAGAAAACTTTTAGCCCTTAGGCCTCAGATCAGCTGGCAAAAGGGTTGTAAAGGTAGTAGGATAAGACTTAGGTCCAAATTGTATTTAGCAAATAGACTAGCATTACTTTTAGCTTGGCACCAAATAACCTTTTTTTTTCTGTCCCACCTTGGTTTTGCAAAGGTCAACAATAAGGCTCAATTAGATGCTCAGGAATCATTTGGAAAATAGAACTAAACTAGCAGATTCTTTACAATTACACAATTTCCAAATTCTTATAAGCTTTTATATCCAAGTTTCCTTTTTCCAGTCAAGACAGCAATTGGGTATCTGGTCAAGAGCTATGATTATCACTTTTGGTGCAAGAGGTCTGAATTTCATTCTTCGAAGCCAACTTTATTTTAACCCAAAAGCCAACCAATTCATAGGGTTGTTAGTTCCCTTGGTTACAGTTGACACCACAACTACAAAACAAGCTCATAATCCAGATACACCACATCATTTCAGATATCATTCTTTGCCAATGAATCTAAAAGAAAAGAAAAAACAGCAGTTACTGATATCAAGGAGGGGAACTACTTTAATACCTGCAACAAGCCAAAACTTCAAGTGATGCAGAGTCTGAAAGCTTTTTGCACTCTGCTCCATCAGTAACAGAGGCCAAAACTTCATAAGTAGCCAGAGACCAGAAATTGACTATCCTCTTTGAGATAAGCTCACTGAAAATCAAGAAAACACTTTAATAGGAAGGCATTACATACCAATAAACATGATAAACATCAAGAACAAGGCATTTGGTCTAGTGGTATGATTTTCACTATGGGTGTGAGATGTCTCCAGTTTGGTTCTCAGAATGCCCCAATTGATTTATGGAATTCAAGTGTCGAGTCACCTGGAAACCACATTTAGACCATCCTATACAAGCATAAACGAGGGAAAAGTACATTGTAGTGGAAACTTAGCGGTGTTTTTAAGTGTTTTTCACAATGCACTTTCAAGTAAAAATGTTTACTGTTAAACCAACAGTATCTTTCGAAAAAGCACCTATCACATGCTTTTTCAGAAAAGCACTTCAATTTTTTTTTTCGAACTTAAAAATAGCATGCTTCGAAAACAATTTATTTTTTCCTTAAATCTCAAAAATCATAATTTTTTTCTTCTTTATTTCAGTTAAATACTTCAGAGCAGACATACTAACGCTTTTAATAAGCACTTTTAACACTGAAAAAAACACTACTTGAGAACTTCATACATATGAAAAATGAAACTAAGCAAACAATAGCACATCATTAGCAGCAAAAAATTTTATAGTCAACAAGAAAGCTAAAACACAGGGCACACTTATTTGGAAAAAAATAAAAGTAATGGTAACTGTTCGACAAAATACACAGAGAAAAGCAAACATAACCTATTAAATAGAAAAGTTAAAAGTAAATACTACAAAAAAAAAAAAAAAGCTGAAAATAAATTAATTCACATAGAACACTTGAAAAAGCAGTAGTAGATGACAGTAGATGAAAGAAAAGCAAGTTAAAAATCAAAATTTTGGCAGCTGCAAAAGTAGCTACTGACCACAGTAGGCAGGGAAATGCATCGGAAAACTGGAAACGTACGAGGCTTCGTTTGGCAGGCGAGAAAATCTTGAGCTGAAAGTACAGAGGCTTTGAGTTTATGTTTTTTTTTATTATTTTCTTTTTGAATAATTTTCCTCGGACTTCTCGGAAACCAAACGGACCGCAAGCGTGTTCGTGATTTACGAAGACTTGGGTCTAAACAGTCAAAACTTGAAAGACCGACATACTTGTGCCCAGTTTCACTTTTAAAGATATTTACAAACATAACATTTCATCCAGCCCTTTTTAATTTTTGATATATGTTATTTCAGCCCAAAGGTTTTAAAAAATATGAAACATGTTCAAAAGTTATCAAATGTGTCAAATAGGTCCAGTCATTTGCACAATTTCTTGTAGCCGTCAATTTTTTCCTATAATTCCAATTTCATTAATCAGCTTGTTGATTTTTAACTAAATAGAATAATAAAGCTGTTAATGGCATAGATTGTTTCAAAATTTTCATTTTAAAAGACTTGATAAAAATTAAATAATATAACATTTAAACTTTATTTAGTATTGAAGTGACAATTAATTTTAAAATAAGACTAAAAATATGTTTAGTAAAACCTACTTTTAATAGGATATCGTTAATTGATTGATAAAATAATTCCCTAATTAATCATTGTAAATTTTACGTAAAATTTTTAAGTTTAAAAAAAAAATGCACAAATTCATGTTCTTTCTATGATTGAAAGAATTGAATGTACATTAAGACCTCAATTTAAAGTTACAAGGTGATCTCTAGGATGCCTAACTTTGTTAGAGAAAATCCTGAGGAGATTTTGAAGACATAAATGGGAGCATAAAACTTAAAAGAAAACGCATTAAAACCATCATTTTATTGAAAAAACAGAGCACTTACAGCATGTCTAGAAAGCAATTCACACCAATAAAGATCTATACAAGAGTATAATCACTG
Organism: Khaya senegalensis; assembly: GCA_032402905.1. NCBI lineage: Eukaryota > Viridiplantae > Streptophyta > Magnoliopsida > Sapindales > Meliaceae > Khaya > Khaya senegalensis. The sequence continues at coordinate 6,375,606 of CP135546.1, read as the reverse complement.
GATATCTCAACAATAATACAAGGTGTTCGCAGATTCCTGACGTCAACCACAACACTATTTGTGATAAAAACCAAAGTACTTGGATAAAGACAATGGTTGACATCAACAGACCCAGCTACACAAACAGCGGAGGTCACTTGCATAATCCTGAAATCAGCGGGTTAAAACTGCAGCCGATATAATCTCAAAACTGCAAGCAGTGACTCAATTCTTTGATTTTGAATGCTTTACAAGCCAATCAATTACTGCATCAATATTGGTAGAGTTCTTGCATGAAATCATGTAGCAACAAACTTCTCTATCAGTAATGGACTTCAACCCCCTGCATACACAACAGCATTGTCAATGCTAAGCAAAATTCATAATAAAATGCATAAAGCACTCAAATTGAAACTAAACAGTGCAAAGGGGCACTGCATCTAGATGGACCTGTTATTTCCTTCACTCTGTGATTTGTATCAGCACATATCTATTGCTGATTTTGAGGCTAATGCATATAGGGCAAACAACTATATTTTCTTACTTTAACTGGTTTTCTTATCCACAAATGGCGTTGTTAGGTTTTTTACTGTGAAGCAGTTTATGCAACATGGCATTTATAATGAAGCACCATTTCTCATCGTGGGATAGGTAGAAAGAAAAAGATCATTTTGACAAGCAACACAGAAGACATTTTCTGATTTCTAGGCTCTTGACTCACATTTGTTCCGTTAGATCCTCTTTAGACAAGGCTCCTGGTTTATCAATCTTGTTGCCCAGTACCAGCAATGGGATACCATTTAGTGAAGGCTTGCTTAACAAGTCATGGAGTTCACTTCTAGAGACTGACAAGTTATCATAATCAGCAGCATCAACAACGTAACTGCAAAATGCAGCATCAACATTCAAAAGGCATAAGTGGTAAGGCAAAATCCACAAGACCAAAGTGGTAAAACAAAATCCAAAATAGTAGTCCAATCATATATATACCATTTGAGGTAAGGAAAACAGTGGGGAATATCAACTGAAAACAATGAGAAAGAGGGGTGTGCCAGTCTATTATTTAGGTCACACATGGCTTCATAATACAGAATATAGGTTGTAACTAAATCCTCCAAACTTGCTGAATGCTTATCCCCTCCTCACCTCGCACTCTCTCTAGGAAAAAGAATAGAAGTATTGTTAATAATAGCAAAATCCATGGCTCTACTTTATGGGTTTTCCAGTACAACAATATATCAAGAGATCTAGAAGTAAGCTCAGAAACCTAGCAGCAGCAATTTCCTTCGAAGACAGATCACATGGGATTTGCATTAAGAGAAAAAGGAAAAAATAAAGCAGTGAATGAGGAATGAGGAGTACCAGCTTCCCGATACTAAAAAAAATATCAATAGCATAATTTAGACACTTCACTCAACCTCAAACAAAAATTATTCAATTGATTCCAAACTAAAGCATATGTCCAAAAAGATAGAAAATAGGATGAAGTAAAGTTATATGGAAGAAAGTATCCAAATGATGTCTAGATTCTAGACAAACATTACATACAGTTTGGAAGTCTCTGGTATCATGTGAAAAGTACTGACATGGCATAGCACTGAGATTTATTTTGGGGTTTAAGTGGAGACACGCTGGATTACAATTTCTCAAAGTTTAGAGACAGGAAAGTCAATATATGCTTAGAAGTTTGAAGACATACACAATAGCTGAAACTGCACGGCAGTATCTCTCCCACATACTGCGAAACCTTGGTTGACCTCCAAGGTCCCACAGCTTTATCGTGACATTCCCCTTAGTCACTTTCCTCATATTAAACCCTACCTGTAAACAAAGGAGATGCTTTACATGAAATTCTCCATAGTAATAGATTGACTACAACTGAGACTGGTCCAAAGTAAAATAAGTTGTTGATAGAGTGCCTTCCTGTTGTAAAACAAGAGGCAGAAGACAGTCTGCATAAGTTAACTCACCGTTGGGATCATATCTTCACTATATCCACCAGTCTTCAGATTTTATACCAAAACAAAAAGTTCAGCCATCAGCATTATAACCGAAAGTGACAAGAGAAAATATATAAGAAAGAAGATAAAAAATTCACAGGAAAATTTACTTACAGCAACAACATTTACAAGTGATGTTTTTCCAGCATTCTGAAGGCCTATCAAAGATAGCTCCATTTCTTGCTTAAAAAAGAGACTATAATACAAGAAAGAAAACAGTAATACTAGAAAAGTAAGCAAATGCATTCAAGGTAAAGAAATTTGCAACTGTAGGAAACAACACAAGAATCTTACACAAAGAGGTTGGCAAGTGAAATGGAGAGATACAAGATGATCAAAAAAATTGAATGAGTCAAATACATGAGCATACCGACTAGCATATATATGTTATACATGGCCAAAATGCACAACAATAAGTTTCTTAAGCTGCCACTGAAAACAAAAAAGTGCTAATTTGCGAAAGGAGGCATTTTTATTCACACACAGACTATACAATTTCATTTACACATCCCAAAATTACTGCATTCAAATAACAGATCTCTGCCCAATAGATTGAACTGGTGCAACTATTCATCCCCTACCACAGCAGCACCATTGTGATACATTCAACCTTAAAATTCAAAAACACTCCACAAGGTCACGTATAAATTTCTTTTCTCAATTTTCAATTGGAAATAATCTAATTTTCGACAATCAGACGATTCAAAATCTAAAATTAAACGCGAAATCCATATTTAAGATTTAACCATCAAATTCCACAGTACTTTTCCAAAAAAAAAAAAAAAGAAAATAAATCATTTCATTTTCTCACCATCCAAGCAGAAAGCTTACCTCCGAAGCCAATTCAGAAAGGCTTCCCATAATCCCATCTCTTATCCGACAAAAGAAAGAACTAGGGTTTCGTCCTTGAATTAAACAGGCTGGGTAGAACCTTTCTTCGTTCCTTATTCTCTTCTTCTCAACAATTCCCTCGCTATTTAAATCAAACAAATGAAATAATAATGACAATAACGACGATTTAGCAATTCGTACAGACAAAAGTGGAATATTTCTTTTCGTGAAGTCACGCGCTACGCTTGGCGAGTTGCGAATGAGAGCCAATCGTGTCTGGGTTTTCAAACAAGCGTTGACGGTTTATTGGCGAGGTTAAAGCACGCGCGAAAACTGAATGGAGATGAAACGACAGCGTATCGTGGTGGTCCAGCTGACATCAGTTAGTCGGTTGCGGTCTCCTGGTTGTGGGAAAGTGGGTTGGCACGAACAACGTGGGGCAGCTGATTGCTTCTACTGTTCGCTCCGTATGATATCATTGGTTTCTGCTTTTGCCTGAAAGAAACTGATACCTGATTGGTGCCGTTTTCCACATCAACTTCTGTGTGTGCCAGATGGGCAATCCTGTCGATCCTAGAGTAACCAAGGTAGATCTCACATGGGCAATGTTTGACTGACTAGATATAAGTTTCTTGGCAGTCCTGTTGATCCTAGAGTATCGTGTATAAATATGAGCTTCTAGCTCCAAGATGTGACCCCTCTATGAAATCGTTAATCATCATTCATCACGACATGAAAGGAAACATCCTGGAAATATTAGAAATTTACATGCCTGGCAAAAATCCAAGTTGCTTCTGTCTCCGAATGCTCGCTTTTTATCGTTGTTATCACATGCAATGTACAATTTACCAGATCATTACCGACTTTCAAACCAGAAACAACCAACTTTTTTGAAACTTCACATTGAATTTCCTCGTGTACGTACTCTGGAATTCCTCTACATAAACTGTGTGTTGGCTATCAGCTGCTGCTGCATTTTGTTTGGCAGACTAAACAATGGCTATCTTGGTAGAGATTTTCAACGGGCTGCGTCTCTGTGTTTCGACTCTCTGGGATCTGCAGGAAATGCGGTTTGCCAACATATTCGACGACGCAAGTTTCATTGCAATCACCATAATCGTGGCGGCTGTGTCGTGTTTTGTTTCTGTAAGAAATCGATGAGGGCTTTGTTTTTTTCCTTTTTTTTTCCCTTGATGAGTGACGAGATTTTTCGCATTGTAATTACTGGTTATACTGAATTAGATTCCGTCCGAGGTAGCAGCAAATCTCTTGTATATTTTCTTTTACATTATGTATACCTGGTTTTAATGAGCATGGCTCTCCACTAACCATCTAGTTTTATTGTAAGCATACATTAAGTGCAATATGGCCATATATAATTAGGCTAACAGATCAGGATGACTCAGGCATCAATCTGAACATGAATTGTTCCTTGCGGAAGATCCTTTGTCACCTTCAAACTGATAGAAGTTAAGGCACTGGCCATCGGGTGTTTAAAAGTTACATTGTAATCTCCATGAAACAATGAAGTTTCAGAGAATCCTCCAGCATCTGTAGTAGTTACAAGAGCCCCGGAATTCCATTCAGCGAGTAGCTTGTCCACAACATCTCCAGCTGGAGTGTTTTTGAAGTCTTTGTCTGCTAGAGGCATTACTTTAAAACCAGCCATTTCTGGGCCTGAAAATGTAATAATTCCCTCAACTGAAGGATGAGAATAACCCTCCCTTAATATCTCCTCCAAGTTATTTGACTGTCGTGAAAAAATTGAATCATCATCAACTCATGCTATCTAAATTTTAAAGGATTCCATTTCATACAAACTGTCCATTAAAAGCCACAACACCTCGAAGTTACAGAGATTGTTTAGAAACTAAAGATATGGTATGATTATATCTAGTGCACTGGTTCATTCATTGATTTCAGTATTTACTATAAAGAGACTAATACCTGATTTGTGCCATTTTCCACATCAACTTCTGTGAGCCATATAGGCAATCCTGTTGATCCTAGAGTATCCAAGGTAGATCTCATATAGGCAATGTTTGGCTGACTAGAATCAAAATGGCCCTGCAATCCAATTCCAAGTGGGATGCCTGCATTTCCTGGATATGACCTAATCTCATCAATTTTCTTCTTATACTGAGCTGCATTTGCTGCCTTATCACCAGAAAATTCAATGGTGTTGTACTCATTCAAGAACATGGTTGTGTTTGGATCAAGCTGGTGAGCTGTCTTATAGAATTCAGCAGAAGCATTTTCACCTAGTTTATCCTCATAGAAGCTGAAATGCAGATTCTCATTCACTACATCCCAAGCAATTAGTTGTCCTGCATATCTTGAAGTCACTGAATTTATTCTTTTTGCAGCGGCTTTTCTCAGTTCCTCAGGAGAAAGAATCTTAACCCAGCTAGGCTGCTGGATGGGATTATCCCAGAAGATGTTGTGACCTCTTACAGAAATGCCATTCTGTTTGGCAAATTTTAGCATGGCATCAGCAATTGTATAGTTTTCTTCCCCTTGTTTTTTCTCTGTGCTATACCATTTCATTTCATTTGTGAAAGTGGTATACTTAAATCTTGAGGCAAACCAGTTCTGGTAATCTGTGCTTGTGACGATATTATGATTCATACAGCATCCATATGGGAAGCCTGAATTGATTTGCTTGATAGAAACTATAGCACCTTCTAATGCAGTTTTATTGGCACAAGTTAACAGGAACTTCACCTTTCTCTTGCGCATCTGCAGGTTTTGCTTCTCTAAAATTAATCTGATTTTACAACTGTCGACATAAAAACCTTATACTCTCTTATCAATTTTCTCAATAGCTAATATTTATCAAACACCTAATTATTTTTACTCCACACTAGTAATTCTATACCACAATAGCTTTGGGTTACTCATATATGTGTGTTTGTGTGTTGTTACCTTGTTAATGCTTTTTTCTTGGTGGGATCTCCATTGCTCCTTGGTGAATGGCTGTAATGAGACACTGTCAGCCCATATTTCCACTCTTGTATTCTTGCTCTGCATTCAGGAAAATTAAAACATCTTTAAATACAGATTTGAATAGAAACAAAATCAAATTTAAACCTTAAATACAGTGACGATAAAAAAAAGTATAATTCAGTAACGATCAATTTGATGGCCCTTAGTATGAAATTGGAAGAGGGAAGACGTTTGAATAAGCACTTAACCTGAAGAAGAATATCCACCAGGCTTGTGAAATTGGCAACAAGGCCACCTTTCAGCAAAGACCAGCAGCCATGTTTAGCTAAAACTTTACCAGCTGGTATCAATTTTCCGTCAGTTGTCTTGAATACAGCAGTTACAGTCTCACTTCCTTCGCTGATTTGAAACCATGCTGAAAATACAGTTTAATTCAATCAATCGAAACCTTATTACAGACAAACAGAATTTGCACATTAGAAATGGGTAAGAGTTATCACTTACCAGAAAAACTATAGAGCTTCCCATTTTCAAATTGAACCTTCTGGGAGAAACTGTCTAGTGAACTTGTTCTACTGTGTGCTACAATAAACCTGTTTCCCTCTTTTGTTGTTCCTTCTCTGATCTTTCCTTGTTCAAACGTGGTCCATCCTTCTAAACCGCGATTGAATTCTGGATTAATTAGTAGTCCTCCTCCATAATGAGCTCTCTGGGGCTCTGCCAAGCACTGCCTTGATAGAGATTTTTTACATCAAAGTGTGCTTCCAACACATGGCAGCTTATTTGAATGTACAGCTGATTAAAAGCTATATATTTTTATAGAAATATAACTAGACCAGAGATAAAGTAGTGTATTAGGTTATGTTTATATGAATGAATCACTGATGATATAATATAAAAGATATTTCGGATTCTGGGACTGATTACAGTTTGTAAAACGACGTGACAATTGTGTTAAATTTACTAAAATTATTAATTTCCCTTAGTTGTTTTTCATCATCAATCATCAAAAACGTTTCCTTGCCTCTGTTGTTGCAGAGTAGTCATACCGAAAGCCGTGGGTCTCATGCTCTGCATCTGTTAGAAGAGAATCCATGAACAAAAATTCATGCGCCGCAACACATTGGTAACAAAATAATGACAACAAGAAATATTCAAAAGCATGAACTTGAATCCTTCGGTCAAACTTGCACAAATGTAATGGTGCGCGCGTCCTTGTATGTGTGACTCTGTATATTGTTCAAATGATTTCATAATACTTTTGAGAGGAGACAGAGACGTACCTGAATAAATGACAGTGCATAAAAGGATTAAGATGCAAGTTTCGGCAATTCTCTTCATGTTTTCACCCCCACAATCAAGCTTACCCTGAAATTAGTTGTCACAGAATCAGTAAAAATATCAGTCCAATGTCCAAATGAACTGAATATATATGTATATACACACATACGAAAATGATGAAGAACAAAGACTCAAAGCAAGGCAATAAAGCAATATAAAATACTGAATAGGAATAACAGTAGTCTTAAGGTATGCATGTGATTCGTGAACCACTGACAAACGGTTGCAAGTATCAAGATAAGATTACAGATTCTCTTCATCTCCCGTGAAACATGTTTGGAGTCATACTGAAGTGTGAAAGTGATCGCATTGGTTAAAAGAAGTAAATAATTAAATAATAAAAAAGGGAAAAAAAAACCCAGTTTCCAAATATGTAGATTCATCTGTGGCTAGTGGTTTCTGGTTGGGTAGAGTTGATTACTTGTTCTTATTCCTACAAAAGAAAAAATGAAAATGCAGGATGACTGATAAGAGAGTTTCTTACATGGATGAAAATTGAGATAGAAATACTGGTGAATATATAGGAATAGAGAAAACTGAGAATTAGTGGAATTAAAACATCTGTAGTTGTCTTCATTATTGTTTAACTCTTTGTAGCTTGCCGACAATCACTCCCCATTAACATAGGATTTGTGCACTTACCTTGTTTTCATTCTTGAAAGAGAGTAACATGATAAGTTGATGCATGTTACATATAGATAAGCCAACTCTGGTCACTATTCTCACAGTGGGCAAACTGTTTACCCTTTTGTGTTTATCGGAATTGGTTAGATTCCTGTTTTGGAGTTTATGCATGAGAGGAAGAACATTGTACGATGCACTATAATGTTCAATGATCAACCATTAGACATCACATCCAAGTAAATTTTTCAAATCAGGATTTACATATATTTCTAAGGACCATTCTTTAAGTTGGAAATTGTGTTTTACAGGAAACTATTTATAACATTATTATAAACTAACTTAGAAATTTGCTTTGCGTTACTGCTGTATGGATTCAAGTCAGTGAGGGGACTGAGCCCGTAACAGCCATTTTCAAAACAAGTACTGGGTTCAGACATGCTGGTGCAATGTTGCCGAGTCGAAATGCTGGTCCATGCTTAGTTGTCTCACAGTCACAGCAGATGCGAGCTCCTATCCCTAGTTCTTCAACTTTAACTTCAATGTGTCACATATTTGTTATAATCTATACATTGTAAAGCATAATATACGAACTTCATTACTTAGAGCTCTTTAGATTATGAAGAAAATGCCCATTATTCTTGTCCCTTTCAGATTAATTTTGGGTTTCTAATTCCCTGTGTTATTTCATCTTAACCTTTAGATTATAACTTGCTTCAAATTAAACGAGATACTTGCAAATGGGGGAAAGAATACAAGGAAATAAACTAATGATGCCTTTTGGAAAAAATGCCTTTTTCTTACTTCCATTTTTTACTGATCATCATGCATACTGAAGTCGTTCTATCCAAGCTATGACAAGCTTTCCGGAGGAAGAGCACATCGGTTGTGGTATGGGTCGATAGCATTTCTTGACAACCATTCACTCAAGAAGGAGTGCAGCTCTCAGCCGCATGAAAGCATTGAGAAGGTATATAACCCCTGATTCTCTCTCTAAATGGAGAGCGGAGTTTTCTTCAACACAGCTCAGGATTAGATGGAGCAACCATATTGTTCATGAATGAATTCAATACCATAGAAGAAAGTGGAGATGGGGAGTCGACACCAGCTAATTACCTACAAAAGCTGAGAGAAATCAATCAATTTCCGGGAAACGACAATATCAAGATCTGAATTGGGCTCGAGGCTCATTTTGGTACAACAAATATCCCTTACATGAGAGCTTCTATCGACACTCTTGCTGCCAAACAGGATCGCCCATTTGGCTTAAAGAAGTTGATGTTAAAAGCAAACCCAAATCAGGTAAGAGTTTAGAAGGTGGAAATCATTACTCTAGGGTTTTCTGTGGCAATCATAAGCTTATTTACTTTCTGCAGTGGGTTATGTGAGCAGGCACAATTCTTGGAGCAAGTGCTGAAGGAGGCACATTCTCAGCCAAGGTTGCTGGAATTGTAATTTAGTCGGCTTGTAATCCATCGGCATGTTATATGATGTATTCAACTGACAACGATTATAAGACTTTGCCTACTGGAGACGTCGTAGACAGGCTCTTGCAGGAATGAGGTGGTTCCAAATGAAGGTGAATCACAGGCCACTACAAACTTTTCCATGGCTCAGAGCTTTAAGTTGGCTCCACATGATTTACTGTACTGAAGAAGCAAGTTTTATACTAAGCCTACGATAACTCCAAAAACTTAAGAACTGGAATAAAGAGAATATCTTAGTTTCCTGTTGTACACTGTTGAATTTCATATCTAGTCTGTGAATTCTGGTGCACCAATTAAGTCAGGATAATAATATTCTTTTATTTCTATTGCTTCGAAAATTCTGAGAATCATTAATTTTGAAGTATTACTGAGATTGGTTTACATACCATAGTTTATATATATAAAGGCAAATTATTGCCATATATAATTAAGTTCACACATCAGGATGACTCAGGCATCAATCTGAACATGAATTGTTTCTTGGGGAAAATTCTCTGTCACCTTGAAACTGATAGAAGTTAAAGCATTGGTCATCGGATCTTTAAAAGTTACATTGTAATCTCCATGAAATAATGAAGTTTCAGAGAATCCTCCAACATCTGTAGTAGTTTTGAGAGCTCCAGATTTCCATTCAGCAAGCAGCTTGTCCACAACATCTCCAGCTGGAGTGTTTTTAAAATCTTTATCTGCTAGAGGCATTCCTTTAAAACCAGCCGCTTCCGGCCCGGTAAATGTGATAATTCCCTTAACTGCAGGATGACAATGAGCCTCCCTTAATATCTCCTCCAAGTTTTTTGACTGCCATGAAAAAATTGGGTCAGCATCAACTTTCTGAGGATGTGTCTGGGTTTAAATATTTCCATTTCATTGAAACTATGGATTAAAAGCCACAAAACTTCACAGTTATTTAGAAATGAAGTTGCTGTTTAGAAATTAAACATATATAATTTATAATTATATCTAGTGCTTTTGTATTATAACTGTTGATTGCTTTTAGTGTTTACTATAAAGAGACTAATACCTGATTTGGGCCATTTTCCACATCAACTTCTGTGAGCCATATAGGCAATCCTGTTGATCCTAGAGTATCCAAGGTAGACCTCATATAGGCAATGTTTGGCTGACTAGAATCAAAATGGCCCTGCAATCCAATTCCAAGTGGGATGCCTGCATTTCCTGGATATGACCTAATCTCGTCAATTTTCTTCATATACTGAGCTGCATTTGCTGCCTTATCACCGGAAAATTCAATGGTGTTGTACTCATTCAAGAACATGATTGTGTTTTGATCAAGCTGGTGAGCTGTCTTATAGAATTCAGCAGAAACATTTTCACCTAGTTTATCCTCATAGAAGCTGAAATGCAGATTCTCATTCACTACATCCCAAGCAATTAGTTGTCCTGCATATCTTGAAGTCACTGAATTTATTCTTTTTGCAGCTGCTTTTCTCAGTTCCTCAGGAGAAAGAATCTTAACCCAGCTAGGCTGCTGGATGGGATTATCCCAGAAGATGTTGTGACCTCTTACAGAAATGCCATTCTGTTTGGCAAATTTTAGCATGGCATCAGCAGTCGTATAGTTTTCTACTCCCCGTTTTGGCTCTGTGCTATACCATTTCATTTCATTTGTGAAAGTAGTAAACTTGAATCTTGAGGCAAACCATTTCTGGTAATCTATGCTTGTGAGGATATTATAATTCATACCACATCCAAATGGGAAGCCTGAATTGATTTGTTTGACAGAAACTGTAGCACCTGCTAATTCAGTTTTATTGGCATAAGTTAACAGGAACTTCACTTTTCGCCTGCGCACCTGCATGTTTTACTCCTCCAATTAATCTGAATTTACTCCACAAATGTTGACATAAAAGTTTCGTATTACCTTCATTTATTTACTCCATAGCTAATATTTATCAATCACCTGGTCGTTTCTAATCCACGATTGATAATTTCTATTTCACAAAAGTGGATTACTGATATGGGTGTGTTTGTGCGTTTTTACCTTGTTAGTGCTTTCGTCTTGGTGGGATCTCCATTGCTCCTTGGTGAATGGCTGTAATGATAAACTGTCAGCCCATATTTCAACTCCTGTATTCTTGCTCTGCATTCAGGAAAATTTAAATGCCTTTAAATACATATTTGAAGAGAAATCAAATCAAATTTAAACCTATGATACAATGATGATAAAAAAGTATAATTCAGTAATGATCAATTTTATGGTCCTTGGTAGGCAAACGAAAGAAGGAAGACTTTTGAGTAAGCACTTCACCTGAAGAAGAATCTCCGCAGAGCCAGTGAAATTGGCAACTAGGCCACCTTTTAGAAAAGACCAGCAGCCATGCTTAGCTAAAACAATACCAGCTGGTATCAAGTTTCCTTGAGATGTCTTGAATACAGCAGTTACAATCTCACTTCCTTTGCCGATTTGAACCCAGGCTGAACATTCAACGTAATTCAATCACTAGAACTCTTATAATATAAACATTATTTGCACATCAGAAATGGGAAAGAATTATCACTTACCAGAGAAACTATAGAGCTTTCCTTCTTCAAGTAGAACCTTCTGGGAGAAACTGTCCAGTGATCTTGTTCTACTGTGTGCTACAACAAACCTGTTTCCCTCTTTTGATTTTCCTTCTCTGATGGCTCCTTGTCCAAACGCGGTCCATCCTTCTATGCCGTGATCTAATTCTGGATTAACTATGAGTCCTCCTCCGTAATGAGCTCTCTGGGGCTCTGCCAAGCACTGCTTGATACAAATTTTTTATTTGTAAGATTGCTTCAGGTTCATGAAAGTGCCTATCTGAGTGCAAAGCTGATAAAAAAACCATGTATTTTTATGGAAATATAACTTGAGCAGAGCAAAAGTTGTGCATTGGATTAGTATATATGTCTCAATAACTGATTACAGAATATAAAAGATTTTACAGGTTCTGTGACTAATGACAGTTGGTAAAACTGTCACAATGGTGTTACTTCTACTAGAAATTAGCAATTTCTCTTAGTGTTTGTGAGTATTCAACATCAATCATCCAAAAAATTTTCCTTGCCTCTGTTGTTGCAGAGTAATCATACTGAAAGGCTTGGCTCCCGTGCCCTGCATCATTTAGAAGAGAATCCATGAAAATATTTATGCTCCTCGACACACTGGTCAACACAATAATGAAAACATGAACTTGAATCCTTCAGTTCAAGTAATTTTTCTGCCAGAGACTAATACAAATTTCCCATTTGCAAGAACGCATATGCGGGTGACTGTATTTTCTGCTCAGATGAAATATGCACGGTCTATGTAATGCAACATCTTTAGATTGCTATGTTCTTCTATTATGAACAATATTCTCAGGATCTCATAATACTTTTCAGAACTGTCAGAGATGTACCTGAACAAAGCAAAGTGCATAAAAGGATTAAGAAGCAAGTTTCAGCAACAGTCTTCATGTTTTCAACTCCTTCAATTAAGCTTACCCCGAAATTAGATGTCACAGCATCTCGAAAATATCAGTCCAATGTCCAAATGAATAGAGGGCAGAAATATATGACATATAACAACTGCGAGCCTTGAGTGTATAATATGACTTGAATCTTTTAAAAATGAAACTCAAACAGTATCAACACCATAACATAAAAGAAAACACGATCTACATGAAGAAGCATTCATCTTTACAGCTTTTATATTTTAACAATTGACCAGTACGTGCAACTGCACTCCAACCACTGGTAGCTCTAGGACAGACTACTCAAACAATTAACTGAGGTTTAAAATTTTAGTTCAAAATTAGAGTTTCAAATTTAAGATTAATTATGTATTACTATTTATTTTTTGACTCAATATTAAGTTTGATAGAGTCACACTTTAAAAACTCATTTAGGGTCGCCAAAACTCAAGGCTGCCCCTACCAAAATATAGTCACAGTGCAGACAGACATACACATATAGAGTGAGTAAATCCAAAACTATAGAATAAGAGAGTTTAACAGAGAGCCTATTAGCTAAGTAATACCATTATAAATATCAAATTGGTAATGATAAGGAAGAAATGACTAATGAATCACAAGAAATTCTGTAGTATACAACAAAAGAAAGAAGAATAAATTTAGTACCTTCTCGGGTAGAGTTGATTGTACAGGGAGAGAGCAAGCAAATGAAGGGTGATGGAGAGGCCTGAGATTAAGGGTGAATATATAGGAATGGGAAGCCATGGAAGACAGTGAAGTTAATTAAATTACTGCAGTTGTCTTCATAATTGTTTACCTCTCTATGGAGCTGGAGCTTTTCTGTCATTTGCCCTTTTACACCTCCAAATTTTATTCAACAATTCACATATGGCACTACAATATTTGGCAAGTGAAAATAGTTTGGCAGAATAGTTATTGTCAAGAGGGTAAATATTTATTTATATCTTTTAAAAGGAAATTATACGTCATATGCAGCAGTAATATCATATTTATTATTTCTTACATGTACAATTGATCTCTATTTTAGTATGTACTTAATTAACAATCATATCAGTAGAATAAGGGTTGATTTTAAATTTATAAAAATAAGTAAATAATATTTTTTAATAGACTAATATTTTTGGTTGATAGCAAACATTTAGTCCGTAATAGTCAACATGTCCAGTTGGATATGAGTATTATATTAGAGGTGGGATGAAGCGTGGAACTTATTTTACTAACCAAAATAAGAATAAAAATTGGTTGAAATTGATTTAGAACAGACAATATTATTGCATATGATGTAAGATTTCAATTATGGTGTTGCAATCATCGTCACCATAACGCAATATCAATGTTGAAATCCATATTCAAGAAAAGAAAATAAATTTTAGCAAGTAAAATATTAAATATGTATGGTCCAAATTAGAAGTTTGTTATAACTTTGAATTATAATCAATTTATTTTAAATGTATGATTTGATGATTTTTTTCATAAAAATTATTATAATTATTATTTTAAATTTTTTTATAACAGTTCAAGTTTAATAATTGAATAAATATTATTTATTTTGTATATATAATTTATTACGAATTTATTTTTAAATTTTATATTTTAAAAAATAAATAATTTGAACTATGTACACGATAATTAAAGCACACTCGCTGGCAATATAGAATAGGATAGCTTTCCTTCTTACTTGAAGAAACTTTGTAGCTTGTTCATAGAAATCTTTTGATTTCATAACTTTAAACTCGTGAAGCAAGGAGGAATTTATAATGGCAGCGGGGTGAACTATCTTTGCTTCGTAAACTCCATGGAAAGCAGACCTCAGACCTCAAAGAAAACATTATCGTCTGTTGTTCACCCCAGCCTCTTATCCCCCATTCATGCAAAAGCTTGTCGATAACATGCCCAGTTGGCCAGTTTGTGAAATCATTAGCAGTTAAACACATTGGATGACATCCATGATGCGTCCAAGCAGCCCAAACGATCATCCGCGGTTTACATTGTGGTGGCCATACCCCTCTCTTAGAACTTGCTCCAGGTACTGCGGCTGCCTCGCACATAATATTTATCGACAAAATAGAAGAGAGAAATCAGTAGAAATAGAGTTCTTCAATTTTATTACAGTATGGCCTAAGTGGTAGGCAATTTCACCTTGTTTACAAATCCTTACGTAGGAAAATGGTTGTCAAATATAAAGGAAGGTTTCTGAAATTTCGAGAGACTTGCTATTTTTTGACTAGTTTCAGAAAAATCGAAGGTTTACTAAAAAAATGTTATCAACTCTACCTGTAGTCAGTCAATAGATTGGAGAGGTCACCAAAATTTACCATTTTTCAGAATTTATTTTTGTGTTTTGGGATGAGATTAATTGAGAACATCAACTTATGTAAGCCAAATGGGGATGTCTGCAGCAGTAAGAGTATGAAGAGAAGCTCTCATGTAAGGCAGGTTCCGGACCCGAAAATGAGGCTTCTGACCTATAGCCATTCTTTCTCTATAACTAGAATAACTGGGGATCTCTTTCAGCTTTTGAAGGGACCTTGCTGGTATTGAATTTTGATCTCCATTCTCCTCTATAAAAATCAAAGTTCCTGGATCATATTGAAAAAAATTGGCTGAAGCATTTTCCCTCATCTCACTTTCGAAGAAAGAGTGATGCAAGTTTTCATTAACATCCCATGAAGTTATCCAACTGGGTTGGTAACTAGGATCATCTCAAATTATGTTGTGCCCGCGAGCTAAAATGTTGTTTTGCTTCCTGAATTCAAGCACGGCGTCTGGTAGTGAATAGCCCTCTTTGCCAGGAGAGGCCACTGTGGCATACCATCTCATTTCATTTTCTAATGTTGTGAAGGCAAATCTTGCAATGAACCATTCTGGATAATTTGTGTTGTTGCGGATGTTCTTGTTTGTAGCTCAACCAAATGGTAGTCTTAAGTTCTTTTGTTCAATGGAGATTGTTGCGTTAGCTTGGGGATTGCCTTGTGCATTAACTGCTTGAATTCTTACCCATACCTCAACCGATGTGTTATTGCTCTGAAGAATCTAGAAATTAGGATTAGAATGTGGATAAACTCATGATATAAATCGAAGAAACTGAGACAAATTCATATTAGATTTTTCGTTAAATTGCCTCAAAATAAAGCTCAGCAGGGCCTGATTGAAGCCAAGAGTTGTTTACAAAACTGCAGTTACGGGAACTTTTCCTTCACTCACTTGCAACCAAGCTGCATTACAACCACCATTACAATAAGATTAACAACAGAATTTTACAAGTATACATGGAAATGCACAAATTTATTTCAAGACAAGTTCCTGCCTGATGAACTATTAATCGATGCAAAAGAAACACAAAAGCAATACCGGAGAAGAAAGGGTAAAGCTTGTTCTTTTGCAAGTAAAGCTTCTCTTAGAAACTATCAGATGGTTGATTTCTACTATGGGCCACGATGAATTTGTTTCTTCCAGTTGCTTGTATACGTTCCAAGTTTGCGTTCCCAAATATAGACCATCCTTTCAATCCACGAATACATTCTGGGTTTATGATGATCCTTCCCCCATACTGAGATTTATGTGGATTTTCCAGGCGCTGAAATCAAATGGAAAAAATTAAAGAAAACAACAGCATACAAGAATTGTAAACTGAATTCTAGGAAAGATTACCTCAATTCTGGCCTTGCAATCCCAAGACAATGGATTAGCTTCAACTTCTGCAATCAGATCTCACATGTGATCATTTTCTTGATTGTCACAACAGCGGCAGGTTGTTTTCCACACCTGGGTGTGATCATTATATCCAAATCCGAAACTCATTCAATTTTCAGTCAATCCTGGATAATACAGACAGATGAACAAGCTCATAGATCAATCAAAAGAACACCATGTGTATAACCAGAAAACTTAATTACAGTGGAAGGAGAGACATACCAAAGGTTGGCCAGTGATCAGTTATTATGAGCTCAAGCAAATTGGACGTGTGATGTATATGCAACTAGCTGTAAAAGTATCAAATGTTTGACCTCTTTAATGTCAATTATTTTATTTATATATATATTGAGATTAATTTAGCAGCAGCTTCTCTTAATTTGAAACCTCTGAGGACGTCCTCATAATTTTTGAAGGAGGTTTATGAAACGATTCAAAAGTTATAAAATATTTTTGATAAATTGTGAAATTTTGGGATTTAAAATAATTTAGTTAAATATCGTGGGGCATAATGATATTTTACCATAAACCGAAATTTTTTATTCTCTCCCCAAAATAACAATAATTGAATGCCGCGGTCTCCCTCGCATATTAGAATTCCATTTGGGTGCTTTCCCTCTTCTCCTTGTCAAGCAAGCTTCTTGAAGACAGAGATGGAGAAAGGCGAAGGTGCTTCATCAAGCGAAAATCCGAAGCCATGGCAGTCTTATCACACCGTTTACACCAATGCTAAAGCAGGTAATTACAATCGCATTCCCTACTTGCACCAATTCTTCTCCTACAGACAAGCTTCCGTTGTACTGAATTTCCGAATTGTCGTCGCACAGTACGACTTTGCAGCTTGAAATTTATTAATTCTGTAGGGCCTGTGCATGTTTGATCTTTAGTTGATGAATTGATCATTGAAACGCGGTGTTTTAAGGTATGGATGGAGTCGACAAGGAGAAAGTGCAAAGAATAGTGTATGAGATGAGCAAAGGATCGAAATATTTTGAGAATGAGGAGCGCAAGGAGGCGCTTATGCGGCAGAAAATCGAGCACATGCGTGGTCGATGTGCGAAGCTTACAGCTGCGGATGTAGTTTATTATCAGAAGGTGCTGATAAAGATCACATATTTATGCTTGTTTGTTTAATTGGTAACATTATCTTTGAGCATTTCTTTTTTGTTTTTGAAACATAAAATGCTTTCAGGATATGAATTTTTGGAAGTCAAGAACAAGAATTATTGACATTCATGTGTTAATTAGTCGCAAACACCTTAGTTTAATTTGTGGGAGTGCTAAAAGCAGTTCCAGAATAGCACTTCTTCTAAGAATTGCTTCTGGATGCCTTTGCAGGAAGCTGTTTTCACATGTAAATAGTGTTCATAAGCACCCTGAAATGTAAACCTTTGGTAATATTTTATTGAGTTCGTCTTGTAAATCAGGGACTAGGAGGCTGGTAAATGAGTGGCACGGATGAATTCACTAGTAAAATGGTTATAATTTATTTAATTGCCAATGAGCTGGATCTGTGTTTGAGTTTATATCTGAAATTTTGTTATTGGTTAATTGCTGAAAGAGAAGAGACTGTTGCAATAATGAGGCTCTGGTAACATTTTACTCTTCTAATATGAGAGTTTATTCTTTCTGCAGGTAGTAGATAAAAGAGTTTCAGAACTAGAAGCTAGACGTGACCTGTCAAGAATTTGGCTACATGTAGATATGGATGCTTTCTATGCAGCTGTAGAAACACTAAGTGATCCTTTATTAAAAGGCAAGCCAGTTGCTGTTGGCAGCATGTCGATGATCTCTACAGCTAATTATGAGGTTTGAATTGCTTACTGTAAGCTTCAAGTGAGATCATGAATTATTTTTTTGCCAGTCCTATGAGTTTAAGTGTCTACTTCCCTATTTATTACTTGACTTTATTTGGAACACACTTTTTTGCTTTGTATGCTTTATAGGCACGGAAGTTTGGGGTTCGTGCTGCAATGCCTGGTTTCATTGCACGTAAATTATGTCCAGAATTAATTTTTGTTCCCACAGATTTTAAGAAGTACAATTATTACAGTGATTTAACTAGAAAAGGTAAGATTTCTGCTTTCAGGAATGAATTTGGGATGTTGCATCAAGTTATTGCTTTCACAGCCGATTATTAATTTGGACATGTTTATCTTTAACAGTTTTCCGCAAATATGATCCTAACTTTATGGCAACTAGTTTGGATGAAGCTTACCTTGACATAACAGAGGTCTGCAGAGAAAGAGGCATTAGCAGTGTAGAAGTAAGTGCATATTATAGCTGATTTCCTTAGCATATCACATTTCTATCTTGTCCTTAATCTTCTTTACATCTGTATATAACTGTTCTATTTACCTAATTTTGCTGACGGGCCTATGAATTCTCCCCATGGTTGTTTTGACATTATGAAGATTGCTGAAGAACTCAGAACCAGTGTTTATGAAGAGACTGGTTTGACATGTAGTGCTGGAGTGGGGCCAAACCGCTTACTTGCTAAGGTCCTTCAGGATGTCCCCGAATTTTAATTGCAATTTGTATCTTGTGCTTCTGCATCTTTACAACACAATAAAATTTTGCAATGATGAAATTGAATGATAAATATCCGGGTTATTCTATCCGCATAAATTTTGGAATTTCATATTATTAGTGATTTCTTCTCATTGTAGAAGGAAAACGTTGAAAGGAATGTTTGCAGTGATCTGTTACCTCTAGTATCTATGTTCAATTTTGGTGAAGAAAAGGATGAATGTTCTATTTGTTGATTAATGATAGATCTTTGCTTCCTTAGGTTTGCTCAGATATAAACAAGCCAAATGGACAGTTTGTTTTACCAAATGACCGGCTGGCTGTGGTGACATTTATATCCTCCCTTCCTATACGAAAGGTCTGAAACGATTCTTTGCTCCCAGAAGATCATGTTAGATATTGTATGTGGTCAACATGATTGGCATTCTGTCTAATATACATTCTGGAAAACTGTATCTACAGATTGGGGGCATTGGTAAGGTCACTGAACATATTTTAAGGGATGTTTTTGGAATTAACACAGGTGAGGAGATGCTGCTAAAGGGAAGCTTACTCTGTGCATTATTTTCTCATTCGACAGCAGGTTAGTGCACTGGTCAGCTTGTTTCACTTTTCTTTGCAATTGTCATCATATAATTCGATGTACTTGACATGGAGTTGCAACAATAATACTATTCTATACTCTTTTATTGCAGATTTTCTTCTTTCTGTGGGACTAGGGCTTGGTGGTACTGATACCCCTCAAGTCAGGTTCCGGAAAAGTATCAGCAGCGAGAGAACCTTTTTGGCCACAGAAGACAAAGCATTGCTTTATCAGAAATTGGGTAAGTGACTCCAGAAACTTCTAATTTTTCTATTCAACAACATATTGTGAATTATGCTTTGACATGGAGCTGTTGTGTTCGTTTCTGGCATTATTAAATATCGGGCCTGTTAGTTGGTGCTTCCAATTCAATCTATTAATTCTCCATGATAAATTTGTTATCTACAATTGAATGATAACTGCACAGTATTTGGCAGTTTTTATACAATATTCAAAATCATGAACTGTCTGGATAATGGAAAGTTTCTGAGGACAAGTGAGCCTTATTAAGATTATATTGGCAGCTGAAATTGCAGAGATGTTATCTGCTGACATGGAAAAAGAGGGCCTTCATGGGCGAACTTTAACTCTTAAATTGAAAACAGCATCTTTTGAGGTACTTCTTAAAGCTTTGCTACTGCTCACACTTTAAAAAAAAAAAAAAAAAAAACCAGTGCAAATTGTATATTATTATTCAGTTAAAGTTTCTGCTCATCTGCAATTCTTTGATTATTGATGAGGATCTCAATACTAAGTTTCCTTTCAATAAGTTTTTCCTTGGCAGTTGTTATTTCTAATTCTAAATTTTTCCAACCTTTTGTTATTTTCATCACTAATGCTTTATTCATGTTCTCAAGCTTAATGATATCTGCAATCTTCAGGTTCGAACCAGAGCAGTAACTTTGAGAAAGTATATTTTCTCCAGTGACGACATCTTAAAACATGCTTCAGTGCTGCTTAAGGCTGAATTTCCTGTTTCTTTAAGACTCATAGGTACGATTTGATCTTGTGGTTTTTCTTCTTATGTCTCCACTATAAAATGTCATTATATAGTGAATTTGTATTTATTTGATAAGTGATCCACACAATCTCACATATGAATAATTGCATGTTGTACAGTTCTGAGCTTCTAATAACATTTTTATATTTACTGTCAGGCCTGCGAGTGTCCCAGTTCAGTGAAGACAAGGTTGGTGGCCCATCTGATCCAACACAAAAAACTCTCACTAACTTTATCAAGTTAGGAGATACTTCTAGGAATAGTACAGATGACCAAAATTCCTTGGGTTCAGATGTCAATGATCAGCATTTCATGGATGATAAAGAAGCTAGTGTTTCACTTGGTAGCCACGAGACAAGTAATTATGAATTTAGAGATCCATTTGACAACTGTGTACCTGATCTAGATGATAACAATCATAATTTCAGCAACAATGTCTCTGATGAGAAAATTTGTGAACCTTCAATCAATGGAAGTGCACGAAGGGTAACTGGTCCACTTGTTGACTCTGGCTCTAATTTTCAGTTTTTGATATTTATAATTTTTGTTGTAGTTCTTTTCTTGACCTGTTTTTTTCTCAACCAGCTTAATTGTGCATTTTTCTATTTGTCTAGGAAAATAGCCCTGACTTGGCTGGACACACCTCAAAAACTCATAAAGATGAAGTGTCACAATTGTTGGACACAGATTCTTTGGTCCTGCAGCAGCATGAGGGTAGCTACCATGACGGGCTCGAGCAAGTGGATGAGGCTAATATCCCAGAAAATGGGACTGTTACTTCCTCCAATCAGAAGGATCAATTTATGTGGGTGGATGACTATAAGTGTTCATTATGTGGAATTGAATTGCCACCATCTTTTATCGAGGAAAGGCAAGAGCACTCAGACTTTCATCTTGCCGAGAGGCTTCAGAGGGAGGAATCTGGCAGTGACTTGAGAATTCATACACCGAGGCAAAGGTACCATACATTTATGGAAGATGAAAAATTCAAGTCAGCTATCTTTTATATTCTCATTTCTATCTTTGCTCCGCAAATGCACATTTGACCTAATAAGCTTGAAATGTGGGCAGGTGTGGCCGAAAAGATCATACTGTAACCCCGAGTAAGAGCAAGAAGCTGAAGTCTCTTCCAAGAGACGGCACGCATCTTCCCATTGACAAGTTCTTTTCTAAGAGCAACCAGAACTTCTAGCATTACGCTATTGTATATATAATCTTCTTACCCTGTACATACAAGTATTTATATAGTTTTCCATACTGTAGAAAAATTGGTAACCGTACACTCATTGTATTTATTGTATTAACCTTGGCACCGTGAGGTGCGGTAATAAAAACTGTCATTAGGATTTCCATTTAAACCCAAGTAATAAATTCATTCATGTTTTCGAGTTCAAATTGTTGTCTTTTGTACAAAGAAAGTAATTATATATCATGAAATATGTCTATTTAAAATATATTATTATTATGAAACAGTTTTAAGTGATATAAATTATTAATTAATATAATAAAATTTTTTTAAAATAAAATAATTAATAAATAATTTTTTATTTTATTAATTAAATATTCGAATTATATTAATTATATTAATGTGATAAAATTATTTTATTTATAATTTTTTTAAATTAAATAGTATATTTTTTTAATTTATTATTAATAAATAAATTTTTTATTTTATTAATTAAATAATTACTTAAATTTTCTTTTTAAATATTTAATAAATTTCATGAAATATATATATACCCAACACATGTATATACACACCGGATTATTGTGTTTTGTATTTACTAGTCTTGTCTAAAATTTTATGTTGACTATCTTGACCGAATCCATGATAGTAGTATGTTGATCGTGCGGCAGGGAGTACGTCTTTCACAACATTAGATACAAAAGAAAGGAGAAGATTATGTCAGGTAAACCCCCGTAGTATAGTCTATCTGTGACGCCAAGTCAGGACTACTACTACGACAGCTGTAAGAACCCTAATTGGATCACCCTTTTTCTCTGAACTAAGCCGATGTCTCGACGGGAGAGTAGGGATTCAGATTTGAGACGACACCGTTCTCGATTTGACCGAGAGCCCAGGTACCCGTTTGCTTCATTTTTCAATGTATGCGTGTTCTGGAAATGTTATTGGTGATATAATGTTGGATTGGAGTTGGGTTTTTGGTTATTTGTTGAAATTGGGGTATGAAACTTGTGGGAACTTAATGGTGTTGGAAAGTATGAATATTTTCCCTCTGTTTGTTAAAACAATCATTAGCTTATGGTTAAAAGAAATGAATGGAAACATATCATGTTTAATGAAAATTTTAAGGTGGAATGGAAGGCAAGATATTTGAAATATCTAGCACATGCTTTTATTTTAGAAAGGATATTCTTTTATTTTCTTCCCTTCCTCGTATGAAAATAACTGCTTTTTACTTGATTCCAATGGTTATATGTGGCGAGTTTGTAAGTTGTTCATCTGATTTTTGATGAATTTCTATACATGGTTTGAATTTGTACATGTGAATATGAGTTGTAGGCATGGTTTTTATTAGAATATATCATTTAGCATTCTGGGAGAGTGCATGAATTACTAAAGTAGTTTAAATCCTGAGATGACCTTTTGTCATTATTGGTGTTACTAGTCCTAAGAGGTCTCGGAGGGATGGAAAACCTGCAACCGAGAGAGTACCCAACAGCAATAATTTGGATGCTGGAGATCGAATAGATAGGGACCAAACACACCGTCGCCGGCTGCAAGATGCATTACCACTTGAGACACCAACTGCGCCTGATTCTAAGGTTGACAATGGGTCTTTAGGCAAAGAATCTGACAAGAAACTCAATGAACTTCATGAAAAACCCAAGGTTTCTCCTGATCCAACTAATGAACCTCGGTCTCGTTCTCGTTCTTATTTTCAGGTTTTTGGTGTTGGTTTATTAATATTGTTTTTTCAGTAGTTTAATACTTTCTTCACTTAATTGATTGCATGATCTCTGTTCATCTAGTGATTAAGTAATGGAACAGCTGCATGTTATAAATTACTGCAAATACCATTTTCATGAGATATTAGTGTGTTTTTATATAAAAAAGATGAGTGCATACAGTCACTGCCTATGATGTTTGTGGTGTCCTCCCTTTGAGCAACTTTGTTGGTTGGTATATAGTCTTGCTGGGCATGTGTTATAGCTGGCAGGCTGAAAATAATACATTTACTGTCTGAATTTGACTGCTGTGGGTTGGCATGATGAAGAACAAAGTCATAAAACTAATAAGAATTGACATGATAATTCAAAAATCTTGTGAGAACTAGTGAGAAAGAAAGAAATTAAGCAAAGAAGCATGGTTTGAAGAATTGAAGTAAATATATAAGATCTTAATTTGTAGTTAAGAATTGAGGTGATTATTGACAGAGCAGACAGAGTAAGCAGTGAAAAATTATGGTATGATTGGCTGCCGAATGGAAACTGAGTAGTTCCATTGAAAGTTTAGGGTTTGAAGATATAAATCTATTATCTACAATGAGACCATTTAAGGATACTGGATTAAGTATGTAGAAGCCAATTATGTTGCATTCATTTTTCTAAACAATTGAAAGTACCACTGAAATGCACACTTTTGTGTACTGTTACTGTTGGGAACTTTGTTGCCTGTTTTTGCACTGCACATGCTGTGCCCAAAAGTTTCTTGAACCTTGCTTCCAAGTTGACATGAAAATTCTTCGGCACTCCAGATTGACCTGCTGAACTAAACAGGCTGTATTTCTGTTGAGTTTAATTACTTGGTTGTTATTCAGTGTATGCAAACCTTTTTTCTGGGCTGATGTAGCGGGATTCTGTTCGGCCCCATGCATACGAGTGCTTCCGTATAAATAACAATCTTAGGCTTGCCTGTGCGTGTCTTATAACAGCACGATGAGCGTGGTAGTACCAGGCAAGTTGGTCGAAGCTTTGGTCGTGGAGCAGCTAGTGGTGAGTATTAAATTCTTTGTCAAGATCTTTGTATTTTAAATTTTCCTCGTTGCTTGTTTCTTTTCTGTGTGTGATGTCAACATTGATATTAAAGAATTTTTTTTATGGTTTACATTATTCTCTTGTGATAAGTTTCTAAGTTTGAAATATTATACTTGTTAGATATATTATGAAGTAATTATTTGGCCCATCATGAATGCTGTTTGAAAAAATATCGTCATTGTCTATTTTCCTGTTATCAAATAATCCTTCATCGAAATTATCTCATAACGGTTTTAATAAATGAGAAACTTTACAAAATTAGCCAGTCAGTTGCCTTCTTAGGAAACTTAAGAAGCCTATTCAGTGTCTGCTTTTCAGTTCTAGCATGTTATTCCTCCATTTTTAACTGTTTCTCTATCATATGTTGTTTGCTTCATTGTTGCCTACTTCATCCGTGAGCTGTAAGATTGGTAACTAATTTCTTGATGTCATGGATTTTGCTTTAATTCAAATTTTTTATTTCTTGAATTGTCAGTGAGCATTTTGCAAAAACCTTTGTCATCTAACCACCTCCTTTGTATCTTGATTTTCTGATAACCTTTTATTTTTCTGAGTCGAATCTTAAACATTGTTTCTTGTCACAAATGCCTTCCTCTTACTATTCCTTTTGTTTTAAGAGCGTGATGGTCGGAGGGATTCAAGGAATCAAAAAAGTGAAGGAGCATCAGACAGGAAAGAATCTTATGATACACAAGAAAGAGATAAAAAATCACAGTCCAAGGGGGATGACAAGAGTGTTTGGAACCATGATGGATTCTTCAAGTTGGAGACTGATCCACCACCACCTGTCCCGAAAAAACGTGCATTTAGGGAAGAGAAGATTCCGTTGGATTCTGAAAATGCTGACAAAGCAGCAGTCCAGTCAGTCAAAGTGAGCCGTCCAGACCGACCTCCATTAGGAAGTGAAAGAAGAGAGGAAAGAGTTCGCAATTTCCACCATTCACAGAGATTTGAGAAACCATCTACAGCAGATAGGTTGGCAAACAGAGAACCACAGAGGGGTGGCAACCCATCAAGACAAAGGTACGTTGGTGGTGGTCGCGGTGATTATAGAGGAAGAGATAGATATGATGGAAGACAAGAGTTTCACTCAGGTGGTACACGAGGCGAGAAATGGAAACACGATCTGTTTCAGGAGGCTAATCGGAGTCCAACCCCAAAGGACGAAGAGGATCGGATTGCCAAGTTAGAAGCACTTCTGGCTTCTTAATCAAAATTGCCGGAGCTTTGAGGGATGGACTTCAGTTTGCATTGCTTCACTTGTGCTTGTTTATCAACTTAACTTCTGATCCAAAAATATTTCTTCTTGTTGCAGCAGATGATTTGAGCACAAAGCTTTTTGTTTTTGTTTTTCACTTTGTTTTTTTTTTTTTTTTTTTTTCTGATGATTGCTGTCTTAGTGTTCACAACTTTTTGAAACTGTTTAAACTGGTAGTTTGCAGAGATTGTTGCTTGAATTCTTACATCAAGTTTTTAAACTCCATTGACACCCACAAACACAATCATCATGAACATATGATGTTTGTTTACTTGGAAAATATTTCTCCTCCCTAGACAGAGTCCCCCAGCTTTTTCCAGTATAAAATTAAGGAGCATGTTCTTTTACCTTTTGATAATATCATTATTTTATCGACATTCCAGTTCATGTTAACTGAGAGGGCTGTTCATCTCAATCCATGAATATTTTTATTTTTGAAATTGGGATAATATACAATAACTGTAGAAGTATTAGCAATATCAATTTAGTGAAAAAGATAAGAAAATGATTAGATGGGATTAATTAGCTTGGACAAATAAAATTAGATTGGATTAATTTATGAAAATGGTCTAATTTTTAAACTCTTTTATATTTATAATCAAATTTAATTTTTTAATCAAAATAACTCTTGAATGACATTGGATAAATGGTATTTTTTAATAAAATTTGTGAAATTAGCATGAGTTTTTTTTTTTTCAAAATATTATATATCATCTATCAATAAATTTTATTTTGAAATTTTTTTTTACATTAATTTTTTTTAACAAAATTTGAGAAAAAATATTATTCATCACTTAACAATCAGTGATAATTTTGATTGATGCGAAATTTTTGAATTAAAATATAATAAAATTTTAAAGCGAATTAAATTTGTTAATTAACTTGATAATTGGGCCATTTTTATCAAAAACCCAATAAAATTTTAAAGAGTCAAGTGATAATTGTTTTGGGTGAACAAGAGAGGCCAGATGCATCAAACGACGTCGTCTCTGTTTTTGCCGGCAAAATCACGCTTGGGCAGTGGGAAAGAAAACGCCGCTTGTTGGAGCCGATGCAACGTGCCCGCTCTCTACCCTAAACAATTCGAACGCAATAATTAGTAGAAAGAATGACACTTCGATCAGTCTTCGATGGCGGAATCATTAGAACGGAATTCGACAAGGCAGGAATCAAACCTCACTTCATTCCCTCAATCTGGAAGTATGTAATGTATTTGTTCGTACTTTTTATTTTTTGTATTTTTGTAGCTATGGAATCTGATGTACTGTGTTTTGCTGATTGTTGAACAAAGGTACGTGATTGAAAACCCTAACTGTGAATGGGACGAAATTCCATCTTTGCCCTCGGCCGCTTATCCTCTCCTTCGCTCTAAATTCAAGCCTCTTACCTCCACACTTCACTCTGTTGTCGAGTCCAGTGATGACGTCACCACCAAGCTCCTCATCAAGTTGCAGGTAACTCTGTAGCAGTATGAGGATGCGCTTGGAAGAAAGTTTGTAGAAAGACTTTAAATTGGAAGAAAGCAATTCCTCTATTTCAACCTAACACTCTAAAATAGAGGGTTTTTTTTTTTAATTTTAACATGCTCTATTGTATTGTGTTTGGTTGCAGAATGGGGGTTTTGTGGAGGCTGTGATAATGAGGTATGACAGTAGCTTGGGAAAATATGGTGGGAAACCGCGCCCTGGTGGTCCAAGGTCAACCTTGTGCATTTCATCCCAGGTTACTTGAAACATTTTTCTTCTTATCAAAAACTGAAGAAGCAATGAAGCTTGTTTTAGGTATGTTTTGTGTTAATTTGTTTGAAATTTATCAGGTCGGTTGCAAAATGGGTTGCAAATTTTGTGCAACTGGAACTATGGGATTTAAAAGCAATCTGTCATCAGGAGAAATTTTGGAGCAGCTGGTTCATGCCTCTCGCGTGTCAACTATACGCAATGTCGTTTTCATGGTAATTGTTTTTTCCTTTGCCTAGTGGTAACTTTACTGTATCAATCATTAGATAAATGTATTTGAATGTGAATGGCTTTAATTGTCATTAAGTTTTGATTTATTATGAGGTGTCTGCATTGAGGCTGATATGCTGGTGTTGCTTTATTCAGCAGTCTCACCTTTGGGCTTTAGTTTAGGTAGTAAAAAAGTGGCATAAGGTTGCTTGGAATAGGTTGAGGTTGCAATCAGACTAATTAGGAGGGAAAAAAGACTGCTATACCTCTTGCCATAAATGTAATTTAGATATGAACCGAACTATCATAATATTAGAGACTTCTTTGAAGTATTGCATTATGTCTTGTATTCATTCAAACATCTAGTGTTTAAGCATACATGTCAATAGAAGTAACAGATTTGCATTTATGAGCTTCTTTTTATGGCTCTGTTACTGTTTCTATTCAAATCATAATGATGCTAGAGCAATTCTTAGTATGCAATGCTTTTGCAAATAATAAAAACTGAATTACATTTCTGTCTTGTCCCTCTTTATGCATTTACCTCAATGGGTGGCTTTAGCCGCTTCCAGTTGAACTGCACTGTAGATGGCCTATCTTAAAGTTATGCTTTTAAATGCTCCTTTGATTTTCTATATTGTTACCAGGGGATGGGAGAACCATTGAATAATTATACTGCTGTAGTAGAAGCTGTCCGCATCATGACAGGACTACCATTTCAGCTGTCACCAAAGAGAATAACAGTGTCTACGGTAAGCGCTGTAAACTAGCATTATGTTAAACCTTTTGTATGTCTTTCCTGTGAATATGCATTTGAAGTCACCAGTAATCATTTGTTTGGTGTGGTTAAGTTATCCTAGAAGAGAAACAATCTTCCAGAAATTGTGCAATTCATCATCTTAGGGATTTATGATTCATTTAGAACATGTGATTTGTCCTAAATCTCATGTGAGCAGTTCAGATGAGAAACCTGTGCTGTTTTCCCTTGTCTACTACTCATTCTTCTGTTGTTATTTGGCATGTCTAACTATAAAAGATAGATAGTCCTAGTTACATCAATTCCAGTTAAACAGTCCAAGTGACAGTGGTTATGTCAAAATGTTGTAGACTTATGAATGCAGGAGATACTTGACTTACCATCATAAATTTTTACTTATAATCTTTTGTAGGTTGGCATTGTTCATGCTATCAACAAGCTTCATAATGATCTACCAGGTTTGAACTTAGCAGTATCCCTTCATGCACCCGTTCAAGATGTCCGTTGTCAGATAATGCCAGCAGCTCGAGCTTTTCCTCTGGAAAAACTTATGGATGCCCTTCGAGAATATCAAAAGAACAGGTATGAATATATTACACTCAATGTTCTTGCTAATTAACTTCAAACTGTTTCTCTTCTCCCCAAAATCATTTAAGAGTCCAGGTGGAACTCATTTTGGATTTTAAACTGTCAGTCAGCAAAAAATCTTTATTGAGTACATCATGCTGGACGGGGTCAATGATGAAGAACAGCATGCTCACCAACTTGGCAAATTGCTAGACACATTTCAAGTGGTGAGATATTAAACTTGAATGTTGGAGCTTGTAATAGACATTTTATATGTTATATTTGCACTTGAATCAAACATGGCAATTGAAACTCTAGCTTTTACTGGAACTTTTGAGTGATTGTGAATTCCATAATGTACTTCGACCAACCTGGACTATAAATCAATTATAAGTGTTTGGGAATGTTTCTATTGCATTTGAAACCAAATTAAACTCCCATACATAAAGACCTGTATCAATTTCTAGGCTGTTAGAAAACTGTAGCTTGTTTATATGAACATATTTACATGTTTCACTAATAGTTGTACAAGTTTGTATGCTCTTTTCTTCCCTCTCTTTCTTCTTACTGAGTGTCCGGTGAAGCAGGTTGTGAACTTGATACCTTTCAATCCAATTGGTTCTTCTAGTCAATTCAGAACTAGCAATGAAGATAAAGTATCAAGATTTCAGATAATTCTCCGGGGCACCTATAACATCCGGACAACAGTACGGAAGCAAATGGGTCAGGATATAAGCGGTGCTTGTGGTCAGCTGGTGGTGAATCTCCCTGATAAAAGGTCTGCTAAGAATACCAATCCTGTGACTGATATTGAAGATCTTTGTCCTAGATAATGATGATCTCCAATATATATTTTTTTGTTTCCCTTCAATTTTGTTTCACGTATTTTATTTTGTTTTGTGTTGTTTAATGCTAAGCCAAAATGATGGAAGAATCTCAAACATC
The DNA here is from genome assembly GCA_032402905.1 of Khaya senegalensis. Taxonomy (NCBI): domain Eukaryota; kingdom Viridiplantae; phylum Streptophyta; class Magnoliopsida; order Sapindales; family Meliaceae; genus Khaya; species Khaya senegalensis. The sequence goes on along the minus strand of CP135546.1, from coordinate 6,345,666 downwards.
ATTGTTCATACGATTCAAAACCAGTTGATCTTCAAATATATTCATGACCAGAAACAGTAGCAAAAATCAGGGACAACTCTCAGTCCTATCGTGTCAGGAAATTTATATAAATAAACAAATTAATAGTTGCATGCAATTTTCTTCCTTTAACGTACTATCTTCTAAGATTAGGCAAATTACAATTCGTTTACTTGTTCATCTGCTGCGGATAAGAGCCAAACTGGGAGGCAGTAGCCAACGAAGGAGGATTCACAGAACATCTGTCGACATTACGTGAATGCATAAATTCCAATCCGGTTCGCTGCTGCAGAAAATCCATGGCAGGTGGCCGAAAATCTGACCTTGTCCACCGGTAAGAATACACCTCGAACGGTTCTCCTCCTCCTGTCAACAAATGGTAGCTCCGGCTAGAATCTATAGAGAAGTTCCTGTAGGTGTGCCGAGGCCCTGCTTCTTCATTGCCTGGATAATGTATGGAAATATAGCCCTCCGAGAACACGAAATCTCCTTTCTCTCTGGCATCAACGACTGTAGCTTTGAATCCGTAATTTTGGTATATTTTTGACACAAAGGTTATTAAGAAGATCCTCTACTTATAATGAGGAAGCTTGTAATGGCTCTCTACAAGCATAAATTGTTTTGTATTTTTCTTTTCTTTTTAGATTAATTTTCATTAATTAATATCAAAAAGCAGAAGCTTGAAGTTGGCAAACCAAACAAAGAAAGAAACTGAGACAGCACAAAAAGGGGGCGGGGGAGGAGAGATTTAAAGGGAGAATGAGGAAGAGGTAAATACAGGAAGAACGGGGAGAAGCCTTAGGAGAGGGCTTTTGGGGATTCTTGATGCTATGTAGTGACAATAGCATAAAGGTGTAAGGCTAGAATCCATGCATTGATCAAATTCTTCTGCCCTGATCCATCCATCTGTTTTCCAGTCTTCTCTTGCAGCTAGAGCACCAATCTATTTCTCGAGTTCAGCTCTTCAATTAATACAACAGGAGTTGCTAATTTAAAACAAGAACTAAATTAATAACAAAACCAAGTTTTGGGTTGGACAACTACCTTATTTATTAGTAGCAGTCACATAAAGCAAGCAAACTTTGAAATAAAATGTCTATTTGATGATACCAAAAACAAGGATACCCATTCTGAACTCTGCTATTCAGAGAAACATAAAACTATGGACAGACATAAATTAATCGGGCTGTCTTCAGGAAGCTGAGTCTACGGCCCTCTGCAACTTGAACCAAATTACCAAAGTTTTAGAGAGAAAGAATGCTCTCTGTACAACTGAAGATCTTTAATCTGGTGCAAGTATTCATTTCTTTCCGTGGAGATATTGTGTACGTTATGCCATTCATCTTCAGGTCAAGTATATGTAAACAGTTATCCCTCGTATTATTGGGATCAAGAAAGATAGAAGGACCCCCCGCAACCACTAAGAAGATGGGATTATTTCACAAGAATTCACATTAGCTTCTTGTGTATTCTCTCACCCACTCTTTGTTGTAATCTTTCATCGCCCATATCAATGATAGACAAAGATTATCTCAGTTTAATCAACCTGAATTACCCCTAATTGGTCAAGATGAGGAGTTTGAATGAATTCCTCTTTTCTGAAATCAAAAATATAAATGATCTGCAACATTATCTGCACCAATGCATGTCTACATGTACAGATACTCTTAATTACATAGAAAATAACGGAATCGAGTAGATTTTTTGTCATGATAAATTATTCGCATAGTGTAATTTCAGTTGCCAAGCCAACCGAATACATATGATCTCGTATTACTTGAAAAACTCGAACGAACTTCTCTTCTGAGAGGATTGCACAAAAAGTTCTACTATTTAGATTTTGAAATAATAAGTCCCGTTCCAAGTGCTTGTTGGCGAAACAAGTGCCGTCAAACGCATAAGTGATTTTGCAGGCAGTCTCAGAAATATTTGGTTGAAGATATCAGCAGGAACGTAGGGGCTTGCACTGTTTGCAATTTCCATCGTATTCTGCTTTAAAGTATGCAAAGCAATCAGTACATCTATATATTTATAGAAAGAAAATTAACGTTCCTCTATTCCTATTCTGAAAATTATGAACTCCTTAAGTGTTCTAACTAGAATAATAGGAACTGGGTAGTGTTAAAAGTTTTTTATTTATTGAGAAATAAAAATTCCTGACCTGTTATAAATGATGAAATATAAATCCTTTTTTAAATTGAATAATAACTCGATCTTGATTCGGATTTAGATAGTCATTAGATAATTTGGTAGACTTCTATCACGTCGGCACAGGATACTCTTGACAAGTCCAACAATTAGAACCCAGTGGGTTAACTGAATTGAGAGGAGAAGTTCTGGCCATGGCATCTCATGGATCAAACTGCTTCTATATTTTTATTTCCTTAATTTATGTGGGTGTCGAAAAAGATACCATGCCTGGGAATCATTGCTTCCCACATATTGGGAAATTTGGATGTGCTATAAATTCGGATTAATAACCAATCATATGTCACACCAGGGCAAGAAAATAGGCTGGTTGGATCATCCTTGGGATAACTGTAGGCATCTGGGCACCTTTCCTTGAAAAACCTCGAGAAATTTGTCGGTCCATAGTTGCCGGAATCGCGACAGTGTTCATCCGTCTTCAAAACCGGACATGGCCCGTTACATCCTCCGGGGAACCTTCAACTGATTGGGACACTCACCCAGAATATTAGCCGTGCATATGATCACGCGGTTGCATCCTGGAGAAACCGAGCTAAATCCATGGGAACATTGAATCCATCAATATTCGACATGTCAATAAAATCCAAGTTACTGAATCGCTTCAACTCGTACTCAGCGAGCGTGTTAGGCGCTGCATCGAAGCCTCGGCATTCGAGGAGTCCATTCCAGTCACACTTGCCTCTGGCGGAAGCATCAAAGTTGCAATTGGTTCAGAATGGGCAACGTTTCCATAGTTGTTTCCCAGTTTTTGGTATCATCCAATAGACATTTTATTGAAAGTTTGCTTGCTCATGTTATTAATTCATTCTTGTTTTATACCAAAATTTAATAATAGGTTCGAGACTTAAATAAGACTTAAATAACCATTCCATGTTGTATTAATTGAAGAGATGAACTTGAGAAATAGATTGGTAAGCTAGCTGCAAAAGAAGACTAGAAATTCGATGGATGGATCAGAACAGAAGAATTCGAACCATGTATTGATTCTAGCCACTACATCTTTATGCTATTGTTGCTACATAGCATCAAGAATCTCCAAAAGCCCTCTTAAGCCTTCTCCCTGTCTTCTTTCCTCTTCATCATTCTCCCTTTAAACCTCTCCTCCTTCCATTTTTGTGCTGTCTCAGCTTCTTTCCTTGTCTGGCCAGCCAACTTCAAGCTTCTGCTTTTTGGTGCATTAATTAATAAAATTTAGTTTGTACATACATTAACAAATATTTGTAATCTCTATAATTTTACTCAACTCCAAAAATTACAATGCCCATAGATACTTTATTTGGGTTAAACTTTGATATATACATGTACCTATATATTTATTTTTTCAAGTCTTTTAAAAATTATTTCAAGTTTTATTTATTATATACTTCAATTTTTTTAATACGTTTCAAGTCTTATATTACGTTTTATATATCATAATATTTTTTTAATTTTAAATTTTACAAAAATTATTTTAAGTCTTTAATATATAAAATTTTTTGACAGTAATGATACATACATCTACTATAGTTAAGTCATTGATGTCTTATTTGTTAATAGTCCATCTAACTATAATTTACAATTAATAATTTAATTCTCTAACAATTGTGGTTAATGGCACCAAGATTTCAATCATACTCTTAAGTAATATTGATAGAACAAAGTGATCACTTTCTTAAATTATTTAAAAACTAATTGTTATTTACCTTGAGCATTACCTTAGTGTGCTTTGATGATTGCAGTTTCTTGGAAGACACTTCTAATCCCATGAGTACACAACTAAGCTTGGTAGCTCGACAAAGCAGTCTATTTTGTATTCAGTTGCAAACATTAGCTTATAAAATTGGCAACTGCAATGTGGAAACCATGCGATGACACGACAACAATCATGACTTTGATATCACAATTCTTTTTTATCAGGATTTCCATAATAAGAATTTCCATATCCCACCAAAAGGGGGATATTTTAGACATAATCAATTAATAAAATCACAATTTTAAAAGTTTTAAATGAGTTTTTAAGAGATTATTTTTATTAATTTTACAATTTAATACAATTTAATTAAAAGATGAATAATAAAATATAATTCAAATTTTAAATTTATATTAAATTTAAAATATTAAATTAACTATTTTTATGGAATTTTTTTAGAAGTCACCATTAAGCTTTTTAAATTATTAATCATGAACTTAATATGGTATAATCTCTTTTTGTTACCTATTGAAACCATGGTTTCAATGTTGAACTCAAAAAGTTTAAGGTATCTAAGTATGTAATAAAGACAAATTTAATAGTATTGCCATATGTTGTGTTCGGTAACATAATGCTTGCGGCATAGATCATGGGATACAACGTGGACCATTAGCTAAAGAAGCTTTTGTTCTGCCCAAGCATCAACCCATCATTCATTTCTTCCTAAACTTGGAAGCAAAACTCAATTCACAAGCAACCGCAGCATCTTTTGGTATTGTAGATAATGAGCTGATGGAGACTTTGGTTCACCTTTCTACTATAAAACCTATGCCCATATTCAATACTGTTTCCATAATTAAAACGAATGAAAAAATAACTGAACTAGCAAAGCCATGAAAACCCAATTTCTTTTACCTCTTTGTCTTTCATTTCTCTTATTAACAATCCCATGTACGTCGCAACAATTTGCATGCGACAAGAGCACGCCTGAGACCAGCCAGTTCCCCTTTTGTAACTCCTCTTTATCTTATGAAAAGCGAGCCAAGGACCTAGTTTCACGCTTAACTCTCCAAGAAAAGGTGCAACAACTAGTAAACAAGGCCGCAGGCATTCCCAGGCTGGGCGTGGCTGCCTACGAGTGGTGGTCTGAGGCACTTCACGGTGTTTCAAACGTGGGTCCAGGTGTGAAATTTAATGAAACGGTGCCTGGGGCCACTAGCTTTCCAGCTGTGATTTTATCGGCTGCTAGTTTTAATGTGAGTCTGTGGTTCAAAATGGGGCAGGTGGTGTCAACCGAGGCTCGAGCCATGTACAATGTGGGTCTAGCTGGGTTGACATATTGGAGCCCGAATGTCAATGTTTTCCGGGACCCCAGATGGGGGCGTGGGCAAGAGACGCCTGGAGAAGATCCTTTGGTTGTATCAAAATATGCTGTCAATTATGTCCGAGGTTTGCAAGAAGTGGGTGGTGACGAGAATTCTACTAATGACAGACTCAAGGTCTCTAGCTGCTGCAAGCATTATACTGCTTATGATGTTGACAAATGGAAAGGAGTTGATCGATTTCACTTCGATGCAAAGGTACATAAAAATCACAGTATTGATTAACGCGTCATTATATCTTCTCATCTTTGGAAATATAATACTGGTAGCATTAATGATTTGCAAATACAGTTTCAAGTTTTACATGTGTGTATGTGTGTGTAAATATAATGTTTAAGTAATAGGACAATATAATTTGCCCATTTGTGCTTTTGCAGGTTACAAAGCAGGACTTGGAGGATACGTATCAGCCACCATTTAAGAGCTGTGTATTGGATGGACATGTCAGTAGTGTGATGTGTTCATACAACAGAGTAAACGGAATTCCAGCTTGTGCTGATCCAGACTTGCTCCAAGGTGTCGTCAGAGGCCAATGGGGTCTTGACGGGTATGTACTAATTATTATCCTAATTCAGGCTCATCCATATATCCTATGCGGTTAATGCTGATTTGTCTCGCACATCATGCTAATTTAAGTGGTTACTTTTGGCCAGATATATTGTTTCAGATTGCGACTCTGTATCGGTTTACTACAACTCAATCCACTACACTGCCACACCTGAAGATGCAGTGGCCTTGGCTTTGAAAGCAGGTTCTGTAATTGCACCCGTATAAATGCTAATCACCTTTTCAAACTTACGCAAGTTTGATTGTCCTGATTTCTTTTGCATTCAACATTTCTACAGGATTAAACATGAACTGTGGGGATTATTTAGGGAAGTATACTGAGAATGCTGTAAACTTGAGCAAGGTTGAAGAATCTGTTGTTGACCAGGCCTTGATATACAACTACGTTGTACTCATGAGACTAGGATTCTTCGATGGGGATCCCAAATCACAGACATTTGGCAATTTAGGACCATCTGATGTATGTACAGACGATCATCAGTCCTTGGCTCTTGATGCAGCCAAGCAAGGAATAGTTTTGCTAGACAACAATGGAGCTCTTCCTTTGTCTTCGAATACCACTCAGAACTTAGCTGTTATAGGACCAAATGCTAATGCCACCGATGTCATGATAAGCAACTATGCCGGCATACCTTGTCGCTACACTAGCCCTTTACAAGGGCTGCAAAAGTATGTCTCCGCAGTGACATATGAAGCAGGTTGCAGCAATGTGAAATGCAGCGATGAGACAAATATTCAACCGGCAGCTGAGGCTGCTGCCGCGGCTGATGTAGCTGTCGTGGTTGTGGGACTTGATCAGTCTATAGAGCGTGAAGAGCTAGACAGAGAGAACTTGACTTTACCTGGAAATCAAGAAAAGTTGGTCATGGAAGTGACTAATGCAGCAAAAGGAACAGTGATTCTTGTCGTTATGTCAGCTGGTCCTATTGATGTTTCTTTTGCAAAGAACAATAGCAAAATTGGAGGGATATTGTGGGTGGGATATCCAGGTCAAGCTGGAGGAGATGCCATAGCTCAAGTCATATTTGGAGACTATAATCCTGGTAACTAACATGTCATCTCATTTCATCAGAAACTTCGCATCTTCCTTTCGTTCTTCTTCTGCTTTTACCCTAATAACTTCTTCATACTTGTCAGCTGGAAGGTCCCCTTTCACATGGTATCCGAAAGAGTATGTAAATCAACTGCCAATGACAGACATGAACATGAGAGCAAACGCCACAGCTAATCTTCCCGGAAGAACTTACAGGTTTTACACTGGAAAACCCATCTACGCATTTGGACACGGCCTAAGCTACTCATCATTCTCCAAGTTCATAATATCAGCTCCTTCCACAATAATCATCAAACAAATGCCACACAACATTATTTCCTCTCCCAATGCCCAAACCATCGATATCTCCGAAACAAACTGCGAGAACTTGCAATTTAATGTTGTCATCGGTGTGAGGAACCGCGGGCCCCTAGATGGAGCTCATGTTGTGCTATTGTTCTGGAAGCCGCCGAGTTCATCACTGGCTGGGGCACCAAATGTAGAGCTGGTTGGGTTTGAGAGAGTGAAGGTGAGGACAGGCAAGACGGAGAATGTGACAATAAGTTTGGATTTGTGCAAAGGACTTAGTCTAGCGGATAGTGAAGGAAAAAGGAAGCTAGTGCTGGGGCAGCATTTGCTGATTGTTGGGTCTACAAGTGAGCACCAAGTGAGGCACCATCTCAATGTTAGGCTTGCTGGAAATGGAAGCCAAGGAGGATCTGCTTACATCTAGGCTGTTGGCTGTAGCATCAGCAATTAATAACATCACTGCCAGCAATAATAGTTGCCAGTATCTTATACCTACTTGTTTTCTCCCATTTGAGGGAGAAAATGACTCATTTATGTAAAATTATACTTCTATTTAATAAAAAATATATAAAAAAAATAACAGATATCTAGACAATAAAATCCGAATTTCTATTAACAAAGCAAAAGCAATGAATCAATGTCATTGGATGACCCACAAAAAACCAAGAAGTCTCCTGCAAGTAAATCAACTTATGGCAGTAGAACAAAGGGCACATACATCACTAGAATGGAAAGGAACAATGGTGAGTTCCAGGTAAGATCAGCAGCCAAGAAGGGTAATCAGTATGATTGGGTGAAAGGAAGGGCAGTGCTTTGAACCATATTTGGAGACCGAAGAACAGAATACATGGAATCTTCATAAACCCTGCTGGGAGAACTTCCATGGCTCTTAGAGCATTAGAAAATTATTTTGTTCAGTTGGCTACCAAAACGTAAAATTGGGAACGTTGACGGTTGACTCGTAGTTCGGAAGAAATTAACCCGAAATCACAATATTGCCACTGTAACCAACGGCTGTCACCATATCAGAACCATAGATTATTTCAATGGACAATTATGGCACTTCAGTAATTTTGACTCTTCCAAGATTTATTATTTAATTAATATATTTTTTAATAATTAATAAAAATTCCAGAAGAGTAAATAAAATATCATCCATTAGATTAAATTATCTCAGTTCTCATATGGAATTTAAGACGTTGATTCGTCGGTCTTGCAAGCACTGACAATTAAGCGGCATTTCCGTCAGCACACGTTTTGTATAATAACATTTGGGTCCCCAAATTTTTATATTTTTACTAATAAAAAGAATTTATCTATTTTTATCAAATAAGTATCCAATCTCCCCCTAAAATAATCTAAACAACCTTATAATATTAAAATTTTAAATTATTTAATATAATTAATATAATAAAATAATTTAATTAATAAAATAAATTTATTTATGAGTAAAAAAATTTAAAAAATTTATAAATTTCTCTTATAATATTACTTAAATAAAAATTCTTAATTTTTTAATTTTATTAATTAAATAATTTTTTAATTTTATTAATTAAATAATTTTTTAATTTTATTAATTAAATAATTTTATTATATTAATTATATTATATTACGGTGTTAAAATTGTCTCCTAACACTTTATCTTTAAAATAAATAACAAACACAATTTGATAAAAATGAAAATATTATTGCTTTATTTGAAAAATGTAAGAGTTTGGGGGTCTGAATATTATTATCTCCAGCCCGTTTTAGACTTCATCTTCGTCAAAAAGTAAACAACACGATCAGCATCATTAGATTGATCTTGATTTCTAAAAGTAACAGCATTAGATTAGATTTTTCTTCCCTTAGTTTCCCTAAACTGAAACTAAAAGTACCCGCTTACACGGTCTAATCAGTTGATCGGCAATCCAAAAACCCTATCAAATCTTTGTCTCTTTTTTTTTATTTTCCTTTTTTTGTTCAACAATGGAGTTGCGGAATTTGACAAGTGTGAAGCTCTTTCTGGGGTTTCTATTTATGTCTTTACATTTGCATAATTCGGTATCGAGATTTGTGGTGGAAAAGAACAGTTTGATGGTGACATCTCCGGAGAAGATTAAAGGGTCTCATGACAGTGCGATTGGAAACTTTGGGATACCCCAATATGGGGGCAGCATGGCGGGGACCGTGGTGTATCCGAAGGAAAACCAGAAGGGCTGTAAGGGTTTTGATGATTTGGGGATTTCATTTAAGCCCAAGCCTGGAGCTTTGCCTAATTTCGTTCTGGTTGATCGTGGAGGTACCCTTTTGATTTTTATTATTTTTATCTTGTGCAGTTCGATGATTTGTTTTTATTGGTCGATTTGGCAGGTGCCCTTTTGCTTATTTGAATTATATTGATTGTTTTAGCTTGTTTTGTTAATTTTGAGATTGAATTGTTTAGTTTTGGTTCATTGAGGAGGTACCCTTTTGATTATTTGGATTAAATTGACTTGTTTAGCTTATTTTCGTTAATTTTCTTAGGTTTGACTTTAAATTGGTTCGGTTTTGGTTAATTGAGAAGGTACCCTTCTGTTATTCTGGATCAGTTTGGCTGTTCTTAGCTGGTTTAGACATTTGGGGAGGTAATCTTCTTTCTAGTTTTGTTGTTTTGGGAGATTTGAGGTTTAGATGGTTGATTTTGGAGAGTGAAATCTTTTTATTTTTTATTGATTTTCTATTTAAGCGTTGATGAGGGGAGGTATCTGCTTCAGCAATTTTTGACAGATTTTATTTTTGTTGTGAGGCTTGGGTTTCAATTGGTTTGTTTTTGGTAGATTGATTTAGATCTTAATGGGAAGGTACCATTTTGGTACTCTTTGGTTAATGTTTTGGGGATGTCTGAGGTCAAATTGGTTATTTTGTATTATGTTGGATCAAACTGCTTGCTTTTAGTTAAATTTAGTCATTTACACCGAAATTCGTTGTGATCTTAACTAATCTGTTTTGTGGCAAAATTTGAGTTTTAATCATTTTTGGACACAGGAAATTTTTTTTCCTTGGATTGAAGTGAAGAGCTTGCTTTCATTATTTCTAGTCTCTTGCAGATGTACTGTCTTAACTACGAAGTAATATTCTTTTAAGGTTTCAGTTTTGAGGTTTTACTGGTTTCTTATGTTTGATTGAAGAGTTTCTCTTTCATAGTTTCGGATAATGTGCTTGTATTTGGCTAATTGCTGATATATCCTCTTAGTATGTCTTTTTAAACTGAGTGGAAGCGAGAGATTTGAAGTTTAATTGGTTTCCGCTGGTTAATTGAGGAGTTAATCAATGCTTCTGCTGTGATCCATACATTTAATACTTCTTATCTTATGTTCATTTCAACAACATTTTACCATTCAAAAGCCTGGGTTGTGATGGTTCTGTATTTTCCTGGTTGAGATGGTTATATGCCATAATTCTTTGTTAAGAGCTTCATCATGTTCAGTTTGTGTGATGATCTCATTTTGGCTGGTGGATTTAAGATAAAATGCCTTTTCCAGAAATAGACTCCATCTTTGAAAATTTTCTGATCAACTCTTTGACACTTTCTGCTTGTTTTGTCTTGGAATTAATGTTTCATTTAAGGTCTACAATTGAAGGAAAAAGGAAGAAAAAAAAGGATTCCTTGATTTGAAATTTAAATCATGGTATGAATTTTTTCTATTATCTTGGGACATAGTTCTTTTGCGAGATCACTACTTTTATATTTTCCTTTTCAGATTGCTTCTTCGCCTTGAAGGTCTGGAATGCCCAGAAAGCTGGTGCTTCTGCAGTGCTTGTTGCAGATGACATGGAGGAAGCATTGATAACCATGGACACCCCTGAAGAGGATATTTCATCTGCAAAATACGTTGAAAATATAACAATACCATCAGCACTTATTGATAAAAGTTTTGGTGAAACATTAAAGAAAGCACTCAGTGATGGGGACATGGTTAATGTGAATCTAGATTGGAGGGAAGCTGTTCCACACCCTGATGACCGCGTGGAGTATGAGTTGTGGACCAACAGCAATGATGAATGTGGGGTTAAATGTGACATGTTGATGGAATTTGTGAAGGATTTTAGGGGTCCAGCACAGATACTGGAGAAAGGTGGCTACACTCTGTTCACTCCCCATTACATAACTTGGTATTGTCCTCGGGCATTCACCTTGAGTAGGCAGTGCAAGTCACAGTGCATCAACCATGGAAGATATTGTGCCCCTGATCCTGAACAAGACTTCAGCTCAGGCTATGAAGGAAAAGATGTTGTTCTTGAGAACTTAAGGCAGCTATGTGTGTTTAGAGTGGCAAATGAGTCCAAAAAGCCTTGGGTGTGGTGGGACTATGTAACTGATTTTCAAATCAGATGTCCCATGAAGGAGAAAAAATACAATAAGGACTGTGCCAATGCTGTCATCAAGTCTCTTGGTAAATACTTTTCATTTCTTCTTCTGATGCTTGGGCTAGTGGCTGTTCAGAGGAAATCAGTCATTTATGATGAGTAATCATTAGATGTTTATCTGTTGTCTGGACAGGGCTTGATGCTAATAAGATTGAAAAGTGCATGGGAGATCCAAATGCCGACAGTGACAATCCTGTTCTAAAAGAAGAGCAAGATGCCCAAGTAATTGTCTATTATTATGCACTTGTGTTCAATAAATTTTAGACATATTTATGTTTTATGGTATACTTAGGCACTTGTGTCCACACTGCAATTTTCTTAAAATCCTTTGGCTCAAACTTGGTAATTTCCATCAAATTATGCATAACCATTTGACAAAGTGCTTTCCTTAGGTTGGGAAAGGATCAAGGGGGGATGTTACCATTTTGCCGACCCTTGTTGTCAACAACCGTCAATATCGAGGTTAGTGATTTTGTGTTTTTTCAGACAAAATTATGCACTTCTTTCTCTTTCTAAAATATGTACTTGCAGGAAAGTTGGAGAAGGGTGCTGTCTTGAAGGCCATCTGTTCTGGTTTTGAGGAAACAACTGAGCCAGCTGTTTGTTTGAGTGGTGGTAAGTTTTAGTTTGGTACTAATTAATTAAGAGGAATATTAGCTAATTAGGGCATATAGAGGTTGTTGTGTGGTGAACCAGTAGCAGTGTAATAGCTGCCAGGTATGCTAGTTTGAATCTTGAGAGTGAAAAGGTTAGATGATATTGAGGACTCTTCTTTGGTGGGAGTTGGAACTTCACTTGGATAGGATTTTAACTCTTGGGAACATGTTTATTTTGAAGATGCCTTCTTGAACTGGGTTTCTTTTGTGCTACAGATGTGGAGACAAATGAGTGCTTGGATAATAATGGGGGTTGCTGGCAAGATAAAACAGCCAACATCACAGCCTGCAAGGTATGAATCAAACATATTGGCAGTGGTTCTATTTATGTTTTGTTCTTCATTCTACTTAATTTTATTTATCTATTTGACTAAGGTCTCAAGTTGTTTATCCTCCTTACAGGACACATTCCGTGGAAGGGTGTGTGAATGCCCCATGGTTGATGGAGTGCAGTTCAAAGGAGATGGCTATAGCCACTGTGAAGGTGAGGCTTGTTGTGTTAAAGCTATATTTGTAGTAGATCTATAGGTGAGATAGATGTTAATAAGATGAATGTGTTGCTTAAGAACAATCTTTTGTATAACATTTTCTTAAATAATGGAATTACCGTTATGTGATTTATTTTGTATGTTTATTTACATTTTGCCAAATTTAGATTTTTATCTGATGGCTAAATAAGTTAATAATTTTTAAGGACAATCCATTTTATATTTTTATAGAAAATGAACTTGGAAAGATGATCATCATTTGTTCAGGACAAAAGCATTAACTCCATGAAATGTTGCACAATTATTTAGGACAGTGCTGGGCATACAGGGATTTCTCTTGGGTAGGGTGTAATAGGGGCAACCTCGCACTTGTGCAGTCTATACCTGATGTGCCAGGGGGTCCTATCTGCCTCATGATTGACTATACTTAATCAGAAAACCTTGCTTTGGTACAACCCTATCCTGATCAATGCAAACCACTGAACATGTAGCTAGTGTTTCTTTAGCTATGGTTGTGGAGAATTCATGCTTCAGGTCTTATGTATATTTTTCCCACCGAAAAGCAGCTTCCATGCCTCATCTTCAATTGAGTTTCTGTAATTGTATTTTCAGGCACTTTATGGTCGTGTATTGTAATTTAAAACTTCCTTTTTTGGTTACAGTCAGTGGATCTGGGAGATGCAAGATAAATAATGGAGGTTGTTGGCACGAATCCAAGGATGGGCACACCTACTCTGCCTGTGTGGTCAGTGAGCTTCTCTTTAAAATTTCTTTTTGTTCTTCCAACCTACACACACATATATACACATGTTCCCAGTGAAGTCAGGTTCTCATTATCTTCATGCTTTGAACAGGATTCTGAGGATGGGAAGTGCCAATGCCCTCCAGGTTTCAGAGGTGATGGTGTCAAAACATGTGAAGGTGAGAAATCCTTGCATTATTTTTGTATTTCATTCCCAAGATACATACATGGAACTTGAGCGTCTCAGCGTGTAAATTTGTTTGATTAAGAAAGTAGTGCATAAAGGTATGCCATGAAAAGAATCTAGGTCTAGCTTATTGCAATACAGTTAGCGTGGCTGATAGGTGTATACTTATGTTGTGGTGTTAAAACTATGGATGCAAGTTGTTTGTGACATCTGAGGATGCTGATTTACTTTTGGAAATTACAGCGAGATATAAAATGTCTGTGTACTAACTTAGAGTTAATGTTAAGATAAAAACACAAATTACTGCTTTATGGGCTCTTAAATTCAGCATCGTAACTTAAAATTTTGGGGCTATTCACTGATATATTGAGAATTGACTTGATCAGAATAGTTTTCCTTTACTGTTAAGGCATTATGGAGAGATACTATGATTGTGTCAACTATTTACTGAATTGACATTTAACTCATTCAAATATTATGTTTCGTTTCAGATATTGATGAATGCAAAGAGAAGAAAGCCTGTCAGTGCTCTGATTGTAGCTGCAAAAATACCTGGGGGAGCTATGAGTGCACTTGTGGTCGGGATCTTTTGTATATCAGGGACCATGATACCTGCATAAGTTTGTTCAGAAACCCAGGCTTTCTCATTCAAAAATATGCTAATGCTAATACATTCTATAGTTCTTGTGTTGACATCTTCTGCTTGTTCAATGGCAGGTAAGAGTGCTACAGAAGTTAAATCTGCCTGGGCTGCTGTTTGGATCATTTTGATTGGCTTGGGTATCGCTGCTGGCGGGGCATATCTTGTTTATAAATATAGATTAAGGGTAAGCTTGAACAACTACTTGCCTTTTTTGTCCCTTTTTCTAGCAACATTTTTCTGTTTTGCTTGGTTTTGCATGTTAATTGTATAATACAAGCAAATGAAATGTTGCTTGGTTTTCCACATTGTTCATTGTGAGATGAAAACGAAGTAGTAGTATACTAGGTGTCAAATAAGCATTTCTCAGGGATTCTGCCATATTTCAAATCCTTTTGTGGTATGTTCATGCTTATTATACAATCTTTAATCATGACTCATCTCTCCCACATGGAGTTTGATCAGATTGTGATGTGTTTATTTAGAACTCCTTTTCAAGTCTGCAATAGCCTTAAGTGTTAGAAATTGGTGTTATTCAAGTCTATATATGAGTTCAGTGTAAACTTTATTCTTCTTAATCTGATTCAATTGGGGAAGTTGGACCGGGGTATCTGTCTTCGATTTTAAGATAGGGTCAGGAAAGTCTATAAATTCATTGGGACATGCTAATTAGCCTGTTAATGATTTTTCCTTTTCCTGTTGTGTCACTTTTGATTGCAGTCATACATGGATTCAGAGATCAGAGCTATCATGGCCCAGTATATGCCTCTGGACAGTCAAGCTGAAGTTCCAAATCATGTCAACGATGAACGGGCATGATTAAAGATCATCATTAACCTTCAAAGGATATTGATTGATGCAGACTGGACTTGTTGCTTTAGGCCTTTCTTTTTCCCGGTCTAGGATTTCAACCATGGATCTTTTCTCTGTAATATATACATCAGACAATAAAAGCAAAAAAAAAAAAAGGTGCAGAATAGAGATTGTCCTGTTGTTTATCAGGACTGTAACATGCTCATAGGAATTGCATTTGGGAAGGGGGTGGGGCAAGGCAAGCCAGTAATGGTGGGGAATTAAGGCTGTAAAGTTTGAGGAGTTTCCTTTCCCATCCCTGTGATATTATTTCCACAGCTTTATATGACATGAGAAGATGACTCTAATATTCATTTATGCCTTTTGAACCGGCTGATCATTTTCTCAGAGCCTTCATTTAGTTAGGGATTTGACATTTTTATATGTAATAATTTGAGTTCGATTTCTAGTTTTGGTTTTCTCATTTTTTTTCCCATTAATTTAATTAGTTTATATTAACTTTAGTTAAATATTTATTATTTTTCTTAAAATTATTTAAAAATAATAAATAAATATTAATAATATAATATTATCACGTTAATAAATTTATCTATGATTTATGTATGTAATAGTATATTTAAAATTTTTCTTATCTTATGATTTGAAATAATTTTTATAAAAGTTTGAAATTAAAAAAAATTAAAATATTAAAATTTTGATTTTATTTTAAATTTTTATATAAATCATTTTAAGTTGTGAATAATAAATTTTTTTGACACACAAGTACATGCTTGTACCGTATTTAGATATTATTTTTTTTTTTTTTCGTGTGATAAATTCCTAATTATATTTTATCTGAAGTTTATTATATTTGTTATGTTTTAACTTAATTTTGCAAACACTTGTATTACTACACCTATAATAGTGTAAGAAAATTTTTAAAAAAATATATTATCCAATTAGAGAATGACACATCACCAAGTATAAGAATTGAAAGATGTAATATGATTGTTGATATTTTTCAATTCAATTTAGTTAAGTGTAATCTCATTGACTGGATTTGATAGGTAAGTGAGGAGAGATTGTGCTTGATGATTGATCATCTCTTGAGATTCAATCTCATCTAACAGTATGAAAATCATCATAAAATGTCCTGTAAAGTTCATCAGTCATCACAAATATTCCAAAGATTATGAATTTTGCAACCATACTCATATTCAGTACTGCTCGCATGCCAGATCTTCATATGTAGAAGAAGAAGAAGAAGAATTGCTCAAATGATGTTTCATTGTATTAAGCAGATTGACAATGAAAGAGGAGTTTCAGAATTACTTGTACAAAATAGTTGAACTCATTAGATAATAACCATGGCTTTATTTAGAAATATTATATATAATATATATGTAGACTGGCTAATATATATTTAACATACATAAATTAATAATTAATTCCAGCTCTGGTCAGGATCTTCTATGACAATCTTGATGCAGTGAGCTTCAGATGATGATCGAGTCCAATGTTCACTCCATTGTAAGCAATTGGGGCATACATCCATAGATCATCAGAGCTCAAGAGCTGCGTAATTCCAACCAAGAAATGAAGATAGTTAGATCATTGATCCATTTTTGTTCAAACTTCAAATGGAAATGTATAGCAACTCAAACTGATTTAATCTTGTTTGCTCTTTAATTACCTTGATTTGGAGCTGTAGAAACTTCACATACTGGACTGCTTCTTCTAGCATTGTGCTGATATCGACCTGCCATGCCAAGAACCAAGTTAAGAGAATTTTGAACTGATTTAGAATAGTGGATCAGATATTGTTGTGTTACAGAGAATTCAGCCTACCTTTGTTCCGTTTGGCACCAGGTTCTGCAAAATCCTGAGCCTCTCATTGATTCTCTCTCTTCTTTTCTGCAAGATACAAAGCAATTACATCAGTTAATAAACAACTTTCTGTCAATTGGTAGGCAAAAAAGGAGAATTCGGGTTATTTTGCTATTGAATTTGGTAGATAAGTTACCCTTGCGTAGAGGCTTTGAGGATCAGTTGCTGAACCCCTACTGGCTCTAGTTTTGCCACTGAGATTGAGAGTTGCCTTCCCTTTTGTGGTCATGCTTGAAGTCTCTCCCCCATTTATATCCTGGGAAGCATTAGATTCATCTTCCGAGCAGCAACTGCCTGAGGACTGACTGTTATGGCCAGCATGGTTGTCGTTATTATTATTATTCTCATTCTCTTCCTCATTGTTGGTTGTTGGGACAGCTGCCTTCTGGTTTTTCTTTGGCTTCACAGTCCTCTTGTTCTTTTGAACCTACATGGTTGAATTATGATCAGAATAAGCAAAACAAAGTTAACAGAGTGGCAAGAATTCGAATTCAAATTCAAAATGCTTCCCGATATTGCACTTACATCTGCTGCATTAACATTTCTTGATCTTTTCTTAGAATTCTCTGATGGGTTATTGAGTTTTTCTTCAGTGGCTGGTTCAAGAGCAGCTTGCATCTCAGATTCCTTTTGGGGGTTCAATGTTGTCTTAACAGGAAATCCAAGTTCTGGCTGCTGCATCCCGCCAGATTGAAGATCTTCCACATTTCCGTCACTCATCTCTTGATTATTCCAACAATGATCATCACCTTGATCAATTAGGTATGAGCTGGTAGTGTTTCCATCCCCCATACAAAAATCCAACGAAATTAAGCTGCCATTATTGTTATTAGTTCCCAAAATTGGAAGCGAATCACTCAAGTAAAAACTTTCCTGGCTTGATGCAGAGGGAAAAAGAATACCACTACCACCACTGTAAGTACTACTCCCTTGTGAAAAACAATGTGAATTACTATTATCAACATGCAAAGAATAGTATGAACCTGCTGCCATGTTCATTGTTGATTCATGGCTACCCCAAAAAGCAGATGAATTCCCCCAGCTTGTGCTCCCATCTAACTCGTTCGGAATCGGACAATTTCCAAGCAATTGAGCCATGAAATCAGCCTCTTCAGTGGTGTACATCCCACTTAGAGAACTCCACTCTCCTTCTGCAATAGCTCCAATAGGATCCATTTTTTTACTTTTTCTCAAAGAATCCTGTTGATTGAAAAGGGTCTTTAGTTTTTGAAATGTTCAGGTGTATCAGAAGAAGAAGCAGAAAGCTGAACTCAGAAAGAAGCTTGAATGAGAAACAGAATTAATGGGACATATTTATACCCAAAAGCTAAGAAGAATGTCGAAAAAGCATTGACTTCCCTTGTGTAACAATATCTCATATTCATATAGATATATTAACCAATAATTACAATACAAAAGTCCCAATTCCCTCTAACCAATCCTCAGAATTCCGTAATGGGGCCAAGTACAACTCAGAATTAGACCAAGTCCACTCAATGACAGCATTAAAATAATCCAGGCTCTCGAGTGGCCTTAAACGTCCTGGACATTTACGGTTCATCCCAAAACTGACTTAACCTGCGATTATTTAGGATCAAATTCAGACAATTATTAAAGGACTGCATTCTTATTAGAAGTTTGAAGATTTGGCAGAAGAGAATCACACCTGGCAATCGAGAGAACGTGGGGTGTTTTCAAATTTATTACGTGCTGTTTTCCATAAAATAAACAGCATGGAAATGAAAACTATGATAAGAAAAGGGCGGCCAGATCGTGGAGATGAGTATGAAAATTCTGAAAACTGTATGGAATCGGACAGTATTATCTGTTTATTGGATATTGTCTCGCCATCGTTCTTGATACCTAGCAAGTGTTCTTTCAACTTTTGGAACCCGAATCTGATTACTAAGCCTGAAGTCTGTTTACCAATCTCTACATTTTACTTTCAGGTTTACATTCCAGGCATTCTTCTGTTTTAGGACACATTTACATTGATGTAATTAAGAATGCAAATTGAGTTATTGCAATAAATGCAAAATAGTTAAGAGAACTTTTAAGTTCAACCAGTCTCAACTTTGAATTCAATATAAGGTGTGATACAATTCTTTAAATCAATATAAATTCAATACAAGTTTATAGATAATACAAATTTGATTATTAAATAAGTAATCTACTATGATAATTTAAATTACCACACTTAATTTGATTCCATGATGTCTCCATAATCCTTCTAATTCCATTGCTAATTCCTCCATTGTTGGTCTTTCCTCACCTTTCAATCCACCACAAAGACTTCACCATATAAGCAGCATTAATGGAAACAAAGTCCAATAAAACAATGAAAATGCATGGGAAAATAAATTATTCAAAGCAATAAAAGGTTTATGCCTACATGAGGCACACCCATTTTAAAATCAAAGAAATCAAGATGAATTAGGGCACAATTGATTTAATATGAGCCACTTGATATTGAATTTTTTTAAATACAATCATGGTTAAGTGCTTGTTAAATATAATATAATTTTGATAATAAATGATTGAAGATGTACAAAAACAACATAATCCAATATTTTAAGGTTGCATCCAAAGAGGAGAGAGAGTGCTTTGGCTTTGCCATCCAATTCAAATCCCCAAAATCGTTGTAAATCCACCAACACTACCCTAATCATTTACCTAAATTTAGTTAACAAATAAAAATAATATCTACCTTACTTTACATATATTCTTCAATCTATTAACTATATCTACTTATCATATCTATCTCTAAATTTATATCTCTCTATACATATATTCTATCAATCTATTAACTAAATCTACCTATCCATCTCTAAATCTATATTTATATTCTATACTTTTTTATAAATCATATTATTAAGAAATATAAGATTCTATGTGACTTTATATTATGTTAACTCCATACACTTTAAATAAGACAAAATTTTAATTCATTCTAAACATAAATGTGTTATCATAAAATTAATTTTACTAATAAAATATATCATCGTGAATTTTAAAATCTCGATCGTTTTAAATTTATTTGTTTCAATATTAAAAAATAATATAAATTTACTTTTAGTTAATACGATAATTATTTTAACGTAAATTTTTAATTTGGTTCAAGATCTCAAATTACTCGAATTATGTTACTTTATTATTGCTAGCATGAGTAATTAATGCAATAATAAATAGCATTATAAAATTTTGACTTCATATAAAATTTTAATTTATTTAAAAAAATTAATATTTTATTATTAAAATAAAATATTAACTACTTTTAATTAGTATAATAATCATCAAACTTCGAGCATATTAATTAACTTAACTAATAAAATCTCTTAAATTAGTATTATATTTAAAATGAATTAAATCCTGGATCACATTCTCTCTTACTCTTTTCTATCTTTTAACTTTGAGAAATTGGTCAATGCAGCTTAATTAATAGTACCCAAGGAAGCTGGGTTTGAATTCCATAGAAGGTGTGTAAAAGTGAAAAAGGTAGTCGTCTCAAAATAATTTTTTTTAACATCATTCAAAGCTTCAATCCCATTAGTATTATCACAACTCTCAAGAAGAGGCGACAACATGAAAGTATAAGATAGCCAAAGATTTCCAAAACCCTAAAAGCCATGCCTGAACACTTAACCCTAGAAGTTAAGAATTAAACTAATGAAGTCTCGGCTCTTATGAGCTGTAATATCTACTTAAACTAACATTAACAAAACCCAAGAAGGAAAGCACCACCATTTACCACAAACTTTTAATTCTCTAAGAAAGCTGTAAAGAACCATCCATCCATCCATCCATGGCCACATCCCGAAAACCCACCAAAGATTCCGGCGAGTTTCACGCCCCAACTACACGTTTAAATAAAGGTTAAAAGGAAGCTTCTCAATTAAATAAACACAGAATGAAACATTTCCATAAACAAAAGCTAGCCGGCCATTTACACGATATTGGAAACTTTTATCATAAAATCTGATTTTATTCTTCACACATGAGAAATTATTTCATTTCTTGATTCATGGCCGGCCGGCCGCCTGCACGACCCTTATGGTTCATTGAGAACTTTTTTTTCCCTTGTAGCTGGCAGATGGTTCACAAAACCTGGCCATTAAAGAAGGGCAAGAGGACACTTAATTGAAATTGAATTTATTAAGGCAGTCTCATTTCTTTATGTACATTCCTTAGCAAGGCAAAATATGGGAAATTATTATGTTCAATATATTAAACTTAGGGAATGGTTATATTACAGATACAAATATTGATATTAGTACATTAGAATTGTATTATGATATATTAAATACAATCTCAATTATTAAACTCACGACTTTAGACTTTATATCAAACTTATAATCTTTTATGTTTATATTATACTTATAATTTAAAATGTTAAACTTATAACAAATCAAATTAAACTCACGATATTGTATTAATAACCATATTATATGGTAGCCAAACCTTAAAAATGGAGGCTAATGTGGATCGAATTTGCATTTGAGCATCATGAAACAAGATTTTAGAGCATTATAGAACCACGTGGTTGGGATATGAATCATAATCATCATGGGGATGAATCTATTTTATTAACAAGGTTGTTATGTGCTTTGTTGTTTAATCACGAAAGTGAAGGACATAAAGGATATGATCTCTTAAAGAATGAGCAGTAGTTATAACTTCCAAGGAGGAAAATAAAATAAGCACAGATGCACCATGTCATGCATATTAAAAACTTTACAAGTTCTTATTTAATAGTGCATGTGGATCTTGTGGTCTAGATGATGAGATGTGTTGTATTAATGGTGCCTATAGGAGGAGGAGGTTTAATGGGTGAGATTTGATGGGGTGATGGTGTAGTTAATTTGGGCACATGAGACTGTTTATAATATGTAGAGACTGCCAATTGACAGAGAGTAAGCAAGTCATCACGATCAAATTTAGGCACGAACAGGGAAAAACAAAGTTATATGAATCTTCATATTGATTTGAAGTCAATTTACAAACTCAAATCAATCTCCAATTGCAAATATTCATTCAGTTTTTGTCTTCCATGAGTGATATAATCGTGACATTTAATAACCGCTAATAACATGATATTTTATGTTCAATAATATTACATTTTAATTCGAACACAATGCAGTATAATAGAATATTAAAAAAAAATATTTCTTTACAATAAGTTTTGATAGTAAGATACGATATAATATGATAATTAAATAAATTTTTAATATTTTTATAATAATAATAATTAATAATCACAATAAGTAAAAGAATGATAAAATAAACTCACTTTTACTATATTATCTACTATATAATTAAAACATTTAATTACAACCTTTAAAAATTGAGTTAGGCTATGATATATCTATATACTCTTACATTCATTTTTTTAACTTTTGTATTATCATTTCAAGTTTTTTGTTCATATTATAAGCATTATTTATTATGTTTCAAGTTTTATATTATACGTTTTAAATTTTATGTCGTATATTTTAAATATTATTTGTCATTTGTTTTACATATTTTTATTTTTATTTTTTTTTAATTTCAAGTTTTATAAAAATCGTTTTAAATTTCTAACACATAAAACTTTTTTTATTACAATATACATGCACAGTTGGTCAAATTCCTAAAAATTGCACCACAATACAAAGGCAAGAGCAAAACCCCATTAACAAGATAATGTTAGCTTGTAAATTCATAGATTTAATATCTCACCCTTGATTGAGGGAAAAGTTATGATCATCTTTTCATTCTAAGGAAATGCCCATGCATGTGAAAACATGCCATCATACATGCATATCAAAGCATAATCTTACCATCCAATTAGAACAATTATCTAATTTCCCTTCAATATGCATGCATTATATATGTCCATGAGATTTAAATTTTTAATTTTTTTTTAAATGTAAAATAAATAAATAATGCAGTCTACCTAATTTATTTGATTTTTTTATTAATAAGGAAAATTGTATAATAAAAATTTTGTTTTCTTTATTCTCTAACAATTACCCGTAAAACAACTATGGGTCAAGGAGATAATTAAATATTATAGCATGAGGGAAACCAACCCATATCTAGAATAATCCAATTAAGTATTTTGTTTTCTTAAAAAATTAATTGTTTTTGGAAGATAGTTAATTAAGACAAAATAAATAATCGAATGCACTAAATATTAAATTACAACTTTTCAGCATGTCTCTTTTCCTTAATTGGCTTATGCATTCATTCATTCTAAAGAGTTCAATATGTGTTTGTGTCCTAATTGGCTTATGTATTAGAGATCTAAATGTGCATGTAAAAATGGCTTATGCATTCATTAATTTTAGATGAGTTGAAATTGAATGCAATAAATAATACTAAATCTTTATCCTAGTGAAATGTGTGTCTTAGGTATACATTAATCTTAGATAACTGTGTGTGTCTTATGCATTCATTCATATATTTTTTAATTTTTTCAATCCTTGAGTTTAGTAAATAATAATAAATAGTTTAAATTATATTTTAAATTTTTTAGTTTATATTATAAAATATAAAATTAATTTATAAATTTTATTAAGATACATTCTAAACTATTTATTATTAATTATATTACGTGTTAATTTATTATAAAAAAAAAAATTAGAAGAATATCATAATCCATGTGTATGAATTGAAATTGAAAGCAATAAACCACACTAAATCAA
The DNA here is from genome assembly GCA_032402905.1 of Khaya senegalensis. NCBI lineage: Eukaryota > Viridiplantae > Streptophyta > Magnoliopsida > Sapindales > Meliaceae > Khaya > Khaya senegalensis. The sequence continues at coordinate 6,322,016 of CP135546.1, read as the reverse complement.
TTAAAGTTGTCATAAACAACACTCTTTTCTCATATTACTTAATATTCTTTCGTCTAAAATATAATCTTAAAAGTACTCGTAAATTAATTATATATTAATAATAATAATAATTAAGATTAGTTTAAAAAAAAATCATGACATATTTTTATTATAAAATCGTGTTGAAATTCTACTATTAAATAATTTCTTTTTTTTTATTGTTGATATAACACAACATTACCTGAGCTTAGGAGACTATTTCATGGTTAGGAGGATGACCTTTTCTTCTTGTATCAATGCAATGTTAAGATTCCCAATATTAAAAGGGCACCAAGAGTACAATACAATTTGTGAAACATTTATGAGTTCTTACCATAAATTTAGGAAACATACTTTCTAGCTTTGCTTGATGTAGATGGGTTATTGAAAGTAAACAGAGATGATAATATTTCAAAATTTAGTTATAATACATTAAATTTAAAATATATTTAATTTTTTTGACTCTTATATTAATTATTTTAAATTTTTAATATTATATATTTTATATTTTATATTTTATATTTTCTGTTAAAAATCTTAATATACTTTCTAACTAGCTGTATGTATATATATTGACATCCAATGGCAATCTAGTCCTATTCAATAATAATTCTATTTCGTTTAGGGTTTCATTCCAATTTTACAACGCATCAAGTCAAATCAATCGTATTTCTTCTTGCCCAAAATATGAATTTATCGATATCCTATGATTATATATTTAAAGAAATGCGGTTGACAGACTAGCATACCAACCTGCAGACTTAATTCAAAATCTTGGTTGAAGTAGTAAACAGTGCTGGTAACTAGCCCTTTACCCTTCCATCTCTTGAAGAGATACAGAAGAAGAATTCAAATGCAGGTTCTTCCATGGCTATGTAAGAGGATGATACACCTAAAAGCTAAGCTAGCTGCATGCATCACTACAATTTCAGAGGCTACAAGAGGGTCATCCAGATCTGAAAGCTCCACAAATAATATACAATTCATTTCAAAATTCCATGTCCATCATGATATTGATTTCCATTTAATAACCACAGAACTTGATAAGCCACAAAAATTAGTCATTTCGATTTCCTAATGAGGATTTATGAAGATGAACAATGAGAAAAGAAACACCCATTGCTACATAAATGGTCATGGCCCCGGCAATATAAATCTTTAATTCTTTCTCTATATAGTAATATGCATTGACACCTTCTTCCTTTGAAAGGGATGGGAAATTAATAACCCTTAAATAAAAATTAGACCATCAAAGCCCATGCACTACCCAAGCAACTACTCATAATTCTAGTAAATTAACTAATATCTTAAGATCCATTTTTACAAAATAAATTTAATTAATTTATGTGATACTTAATATGTATGTGCTTTATATTTCTAATATTTATAAGGCGGGTCTTAATATTTTTAATTAACAATCAATAATCGAGGGCGTTTTATTAAGAAACTGGATTAATTAAAACCAAAAATCAAATTAAATTCATGCATGAAGATGATAAGGATATACTTTTTAGTTTTCAATGGAAGATTTATTTTAACACATGCACATGTATATACACGCACACCCACATACATACATACATACATACATGTATCCTCTTAACAAAGTCATAAAGGCATATTATATAATTTAAATATAAATTAACATAATATTTGTATAATAATATAAATTATAAAAAGTATAATTTTTTTTTTTTTATTAATAGTGAGACGTGCACAGAAATTAGAGGAATGGTTACAAGTTTTTAAGACAAAGGTAATAAAATGATGTAAGGATTTAGCATTTAATCATTCATGTGATAGGTCTAATATTCTACTAAGAGATGTCTAATTTCATATTTTAAGTTATTTTTATAAATTATTTTAAATTTTACGTTATTATTTTAAATTATCTGTTGAAAAGATATACAATACTCTATATATCAGCCGTTGGCAATAAATAAATATTCAAGCACGGGTTGCCATGTCAGAACTGAAAGTAGGACTGCTGCTTTTGTGGGTAGGGATTCATGCTGATGTACTGCAAATACTGCAACATGGAAGAAATACATACCAAGCTGCGCTATGAGATTCATGCAGCAGGAAGGAAATACAGGAAGAAATGCAGTAAACATGTTGTAAAACTTTCTAACATTCTGTGCGATTTCGATATTCGCAAGTTTATCACCTGAAAAGAAATAATAATTACAAATTAAAATTCCACTTTAAACAAAAACATTTGCCTTAACCCAATTCCACCAGTTGCACACCAAAACATTCGGCAAGAAAAACATGGGAAAAAAAACGCCGGGAAAGGCGATATAGCATTCACTGTCATCTGCACTTAACGGAAAGAAATTTTCTCTGCTATCTACTTGTTTGTTTCACTGAGAAACAAGCCACAGGTCAATGTAAGAAGCCGAGCAAAAGAATGCAACAGTATCATCAGTGACATGCAGATAGGTCTCTATTTAGGCAAATGGCATAAAGTCACCGGAATTCTATCACAACCTTAAATTATAATCACTGCTGCTCATCCTCAGGCAGTCCATCAACCAAAGCCCGTTGTGAGATTCTGTAATACAGAATACCCATTGTTGCCATGCATGCCCTGTGCAGGATAATACACACCAAATTAATAGAAAACTATGATTGTTTTATCCATTGGTAGAATGGAAAATCCTTGTTTGTTTACTGTGCATTGACAATCCACCTGCAAGCACACATGAGCATGTAGATGCACAAAAATAACAAGCTCAAATAAAACACACATAAGAAAGGCAGACATTACATGATTGCTATTAAGAGAAGGATTTTTCGTGGGTCTGTCCTTGATGGTCTTGAATGTCGCACACGACCTTCTGTGGCATCATCTGCATTTGATGAATCTTTGCGTGGAGGAGCAGTCACTGGTAGTGTTGGCAAGGCACTTGACCAGAAAGGAAGCAATGCTCGGAGAAACTTATAATGAAGGGGACCTACAATGGCTCACCCTAATCAATTTAAATTTTAAATCTAAAATCAAAAACAGGGAGAGACGTTGGATGAATCGCAGTCGTGATTGTGAACAAAAGCAAAATAAAAAGCAGAACAAATTGGTCTAGAAAACAACACACTTATTCCAACTACTGGCACCATTACATGTTAGCAATATCCACTGGAATGTAGGTAGTAGGTGGACATCTGGATTAATACAAAGACAGTTCTAACAGGTTCCAGACCTTTCAACTCGTGCATCACATAAAACAAGTTTCTACTCACCTCTTCGACTGTACTTCTTACGGTTCCCATCTTCATCATCTGCAAAATATGAAATTTCAGAGTTCTGTCGCTCAACAAGGGCTGCACCCTTTCGTGTTGTGGCACCAGGCTGAGTTTACATTACAATATCAAAAGAAGTGAATTAAACACACTAACAAGCAAAAATGACCCAAGCATGAAAGCATAAAATAATAACCTATCTTTTATATATATACACATTCATTGACTAAGCAAGAAACACTTACACCAGAAGGACTAGAACTTTTGATGAAATTTCCTGCTGAACTAGGGCTATCAATCTCCTTAATTTCTGTAACTGTAGAGGGAGCCACGTATCCTTCAGTGAAGTTTATTCCATCTTTTGCTACAGAGGGTGATGAGCTTGCATTATATTCTCTGCCTCCTGCGGAAGATACATTAATTATTGGATCAGTGGCAAATGCAAGGGGGGGACCACGGGACTCTGTCGCTGCCAAAGAAACTGGATGATTTCCAAACAAATTCTTTTCAAGACCAGTCTGCAAAAATATTGTATCAAAGTTATTTTTAGTCTCCTTCAACTGAATACAGATAAAGCAAGTTTAATGACCAGTATCTATTTGAATATCCTTGTACATATCACAATCAACAAAATAGCAATGAGAAATCATTCCTCACACATTAAATCCAAACCTTGGTCTCACTTGCATCCTCACAAGGTTCAAGACATGGTACAACCATCATTTTTATCTCAATTGTTGAAAGTTAATCTAACTACATCATAATTATACATGCAAAGACTGTCTCTAGCTTCAAAGAAACAACAATAATAAGACAATCAAAATGCCACATGTCAGCAGAATGTTTCTTCTACAATGGCCACTAATTTAGAACAATCTCAGTGCCACACATGATCCTCACCTGCATAATTACTTCTTTCAGTAGTGAATGAAGACGGGCTCCAAAATCTTTAACACTCTTAGGAGGCCATATCTGAAACAATAAGAGTAACAAGTGGAAATTAATCTTGGCATACACCGTACACAGCCAGAAGAATATTCTAACCAACAAAATAAAAGAAGAATACTAGCATGCAAATATATCAAACCAAACATTATAGGAGACTACAACAGAATTGCATGGTTTGCTTGTAATAGAACACAAATCTTCGTAGTCACAAATGGTCAACTAGAAGCAAAATTTCAAGGCTTATAGTAATTACAAAACAATGTATTAGGTTTTAAATTTCAGACAAAATATACCTAAATCATTTTTGAGGGAAACTTTCACCTATGACACAAAGGAATGGAAGAATAATTTAAAGAGCTTTGCTAACCTTTCATCTAGTAGGTGGAATTTAACATTTCTAATATCCCTTCTTTTATTAATAGCCCTTTTAGGTATGAGAAAATGAAATTTTTTCTACCTTCTCCTCTTAGCTCGACTTTGCGAGCGCATGGTATCTTTGTATGTACTGAAGATTTGGAAATTTTTTTATTTCAAGTGACTTAATTGTTTAACTGAGGAGATTGACACTAAATTGTTCAAGTACCATAACCTTTCAAAATAGAGAAAAAAAGATTATGCAAACTGTTGCATATCACCTGAAATACCAGTCATTGGAAAGACTAGGACCAGAGAAATAGAAAAAAAAAGTTCTAACATAATAGTACCAATAATATAAATCTCACCGCAGTGGAACATGAAGGACACACATATCCAGCTGGTGCAGTATGTGGTGGAAAGCTTTTGATATGCGAAACCAAGCAATTTGTGTGGATAACATCTAAAATAAACAAAAGTAGCTTTGAGTTATCTTTAAGAGTATGATTTCAAAACAGAATTCTCAATAAAAACTTGCATGTTGAAGTATTTAAATCTGCAAAAGAACATACGCAAGCAACCCAATCGAGTGGTTTGCGAGGCAGTCCCCTCTTCAAGCTCAGCTTGGCATTGGCAACACTTTGGAGGCCAATCATACTCTCCATCTATTACCCACTCCGAGTAAGTGCGAACCTACAAAAATAAACTAAGTAAAAAGATAGAAAACGATTTTATATCTTTCTAATGGAAAATTAAAACATCAGAGATGCAGCCCTTATTAAACATTAGAATCTCACCCATCCCTGTGAATGCACACCCCTAATCAATATAAATCTTTATAGCTTCCATGCTTACTCTTGCTTTATTAATACAACAAAATAGACCTATCCCCTTATTCCAGATACCAAAGTCACCTCTTCATATAACCCAAGTCTCAAAATATATGCAAATCCATAATGCCTCGTACAAACTTCATAGTGTAGATAAACTCCACAACACAACCAGATACAAAAAAAATCACACCAAATGAGCCAGAATTCAAATCCCCATGAAACATTAAAGAAAAAAAAACCAATAATAGAATTCAGTTCACTTACTACGCATATTTGGTGCTCGGGGAAGCAAATGCATTCTCCACAAACAGGAACCTTGTGCACAAAACAATACAACTTGGTAGCCTGAAACATCCAAATTAAAAAAAAAAAAAAAATTGATTCAATTGGATTAGTCTCAAATACTCCATCGTACAGCAAAATTTACAATTCATCAAGTTACAATGACAGTTACCCAACAAAAGCACAATGAGTTTGTTACTTTCTGTAGTCATTTCTTATTAAATCGATCCGTTAAGTCCATCAATAATAATAACTGCCACGATCTGATATCAGTCATAATTCCCCTCGATTGCAAACAAAATAAAATATCAACACGATCAACCGTATCAGATCTAAACTCTCACTGTATACGTCACACATTCCAATACAAACAACATAATTCTAGAATGAACAATCATAAATTCACATTCAATACTAATTTCAATGAATCATACAAGATAATCAGCTGAAACATATAGAGATTACCTTCCGGCATTTGCAGACCACCATTGCACCGAAAAGCAAGCACAACAGATTCGACCAGTGAAGACTTGATGTAATTATGGATTAAAACTGTATAAACATTAGCAGTAGTGATAAAAAATATCTAGGGTTTAAGGTGAAGCAGAGACCGAAGGAGAGACCAGAGAGAAGATCTGATCACAGAACAAATGACAAATCCTTCTGGTTTTGCTTCGGTCGGTAATTTTTGTTAATATTAATTAATTAATTAATTAATTAATTTTGGAGAATTGGCCGATGGGCTTTCCGTCAAGTCAGTGAGTGTAATTAATTGGGTCGGTGACCGACGGCCCAATTGATCTTCAGGATTCATTTTAGGGATAATAAAATTTAGGTCCCTATCTCTCAATTTTTACTTTTTGACGCATAAGTGCATAGTTTTTCTATTTGTATCAAATAGGTCCCAAATCCTACTAAAATGATTAAAATACCCTTTAATGTTCCATAATATTAGTTAGAATTTGAATCCAAGGGTAATTTAATCACTTCATTAGGGGTGAGTGAGGGACAACCTTTTTGATACAAATGAATATTTTATGTCCTTTTCTATAAATGCATATATCATATTTAAAATATATTTTTTAAAATTTTAAAAATAAAATACACAGTCTAATTATTTTACAGGCAGAGATTTTTTTACATAAAATTTAATAAAATTATATATAAATATAACTTTTTTAAAAACTAACGACCTTCGACAATAAATTTTAATTTTGATTAAATTAAAATAATAAAATAATTTATATATTTTTTAATATCATCAAAATAATCTCATTAATAAATTTTTTTTAATTAATTAAGATTCATGTTTAGTATTTTATTAAATTTTTTACTCTTAATAAAATTATTTTAATTAATTATTTAATAATTAATTATAATAATACGAATGATAAACAATTAATTGATTTAATCGATTAAAATTGGTCCACAAATTTTAATAAATTTTTTTAAAATTTTAAATAAAAAAATATGTGAAAATGCCTTTTATAGTTATAATAATAAACCAAAAATTTGGAAGCTTCGTCTTCACTATTTACTTCTTGGCCTCTTCTTTGTTATTTTGAATTCAAATTCCCCTCTTTAAATTAAAAAATAAATAAATAAATAATCCGAAAACCCTCCCTCCTCCAAACACTGCCTTCTATTTTCAAACCTCCTCCTTCCCTCTCGACACGCAATTCCGACTCCTCTCTCAGTCTTTCTCTCTAATCTCGCCAATTTCTCGAACAGTCCGAAGATGACAGCCGTCCATCTGCCTCCGACCTCGGGACGCGAGCTTTCGAACCCGCCGAGGGACGGGATCTCGAACCTTCGATTTTCCAATCACAGCGATCACCTGCTCGTCTCCTCATGGGATAAGGTCGCCGTCGCCTTCTTTCTTTTTTTTTTTTTCAGAAACTAAAATTCATTCAGAGATAGTAAGAATAAAGTTAGACTTTTTTTGTGATTTAATTCGTTTTGTTTAGAGTGTCAAATTATACGACGCTAGTGCGAATGTGCTGCGAGGAGAGTTCATGCATGGCGGGGCCGTGCTCGATTGCTGTTTCCATGATGATTCCTCCGGCTTCAGTGCCAGTGTCGATCACACCGTCAGACGGTTAGCATATGTTTTCTTTCCCCTAATTTTTATTCACTGTAATAATTCCAAATTTTGATGCTTCACATGACTAAATAGTACTAGAAGTGAAAAAGTGCAGTTCTTTTTTTTTAAAAAAAAAGAAGAGTTTTTTCGGCCCTTATTATCATAATTTTCATTTTTTTCTCACTAATTTTCTGCTTGAGTCTGGTGAACATCGTGAAGGAAAATTAAAATTTGAAATCAAAGTCAATGATATTGACGGCACTTTTGTTCCTTTTTGTGATGACGAACCACGTTAGTGTTGATGGTTCTTGGTCTTAATCTACGGACGATTTTATGTTATGTGAAGATGATTTGTGATAATTTCTTATAGATATGGCGATCTTGCTCAACTGAACCTGATTATACTTTCTTTAAATATTATGGACATCTAATATGTATGAAGTGACCCTCTATTCTATCAGATATTTTTCGTGTATGTGATGCCAATTGCATCTTTGGGTACATTATTTATCAACCTTAAGATAGTGTGGTATTAATGTTTCAGGCTAGTTTTCAGCCATGGCAAAGAGGATATATTAGGAAGGCATGATGCACCTGTGCGCTGTGTTGAGTACTCTTATGCAGCAGGTTAGTTATAATTAACGTGATTGGTTCACTAAATTTCAATCAGTATATATAATTGCAAGTAATCCAACATCTAATGGGTATTGATTTTATTTTTGTTTGTTTTAATTTTAAGATTTTTCTCCCTTCTGATTCTAGCACAAGCCGTGACTTGGTCAACTTGATTCCCTGAAACATATTTCCAATAAATGTCAATTTATGCCTGCATTCTAGTTGCAATATTATTAACACCATCACCTTGGTATGGCAACACCCGTAAGCTTGAAAAAAAAGATTGTGGTTGAGGGTAGTGCCTTCAGCAAAGGAAACTGCTATTATGTTGCTGTTTTATTTTTAAGCATGCAATGTGAAAGTTATATGGATATTCTGGTGGCATCAGGATCTTGATTTGGATGTTGTCTGTATGCATTTCATTGTTGTCTAGGCTGCTTAATGCAGTAACTGGTGATTCTAAGATGTTTTGGAGTGGGATAATCATCAAATCATAGTGTGTCATTTTTCCATAAATTACCATGTCTTGGAATGCTGTAGATTGCATACAACTATTTTTTGGGTTTTTCCCGTGCGAGATTCTCAGTCTATCGTATCTCCTTCCGTTTGTCTACAATTTTAGGCCAAGTGATTACCGGTAGTTGGGATAAAACCCTCAAGTGTTGGGATCCTAGAGGTGCAAGTGGGCAGGAACGCACTCTTGTTGGAACATACCCTCAATCCGAGCGTGTTTACTCTCTCTCTCTCGTTGGAAATCGTCTGGTGGTGGCAACCGCAGGAAGACGCGTAAATGTCTACGATTTGCGAAATATGTCTCAACCTGAGCAAAGAAGGGAATCTTCTTTGAAGTATCAGACTAGATGCGTGCGCTGTTATCCAAATGGAACAGGTGCAGTTTACTCTTTTATCATGATGAGGCCTTACAAGTAGCTTAAAATTGATAGTATTTAAATTATTTTGGTCTCTGAGTCATCCCTGTTCTGAGTTCTCTTCTGTAGGCTATAATTTTTCTCATCCATTACTGTATGCAGGATATGCTCTTAGTTCTGTTGAAGGACGAGTAGCTATGGAGTTTTTTGATCTCTCAGAAGCCAGTCAAGCCAAAAAGTAAGTCAATTTTTCTTTTACCATGTAGAGTTAATTGCTTTCTGAAATCCTTCCATTTATCTTTGGTTCTTTAATGCATGTTGGATATTCTGTGATGCTTCTTAATTTTACCTTGACAAGCAATCCATTTGTTTCTTTTATATACTTAATTTCAAGACATAACTGTAGTTTGCACATCCTTTTGGAAAAAAAAGAGTAAGCAAGTCATCTTATGGTTATTTGCCTTGGCCCTTGCTGGATTGAGCTGTAGGATATTCTTGATTTTACTTTTGTAAATAAGTTTTTCTTAAACCAGAATAGGAGTAGCTTATTTCAGCTCACTGCAAAATCTGGCGTTTCTTTGCCTTTTCTTGGTGACAATCAGTCAGTATATGGTCTTTCCCTGGTGAGGGTACATAATTGGGTTGGGGTGCATGCAGCATGCATGCCTCTACTTATTTATATGCACAGATTGTCTATTATTTCACTACTTACTCATCATTTTTGAGAACTTTGTGCAGATATGCATTTAAATGCCACCGAAAATCAGAGGCTGGAAGGGACATTGTGTATCCAGTGAATGCCATAGGCTTCCACCCTATGTAAGTTTCTATGGTTAATTTTTATGAATAAAAGACTTAGAGGAGAGGCCAAAGTGTAGATACCCCTTTAAAGGGGTATGACAATTTTACGACTTTTCTCAAGGTTCCTCACCAAAGTGATACTCTGTTAAACAATTTTAATTCAGTTAGACGGTTCAAATTAATGAGCTAAAACAACACATTGGCATGCTTGATGTCTGTAAGTTAGCTTTATAGTGAAATTGGGAATGTAAGCCAATACACCGCTAGCAGTGCACTGAACATTTCCCACAAAGGACTTTGTCTGTTTGAGAGGATGATTGGCAGACCTGTAGATGATGTTTTGTGAGTAATTGAGCTTTAAAATACGTATTTTGTCCACTCAAAATCACAGAGATTGGAAAATTAGATATCATTTTTTCCCTCGTTAAGAAACCATATATATAAATAATCTAGCACAATTCTTTAAGGCACTAGAGCTGGGCTTGATGGACTCATATTAATGGGAAGTTAAATTATGGGTTTGAAAATAGTTAGCATTGCATCTTCTTCTGACCCACCTAACCGCCAATCTATGCATTCAATTTAATATTCAGCTACGGTACATTTGCAACTGGAGGTTGTGATGGTTTTGTGAACGTTTGGGATGGGAACAACAAGAAGAGGCTGTATCAGGTCAGCAGTTGCTAGAATTTTGATGGTTTATAGATATACTCGTGGGAAGTTTATCATTTACCATAAATATCATTATGCTCTCCTTTTGTAGTACTCAAAGTACCCCACAAGCATTGCAGCACTTTCGTTTAGTCGAGATGGCCGACTGTTAGCTGTGGCATCAAGTTATACATTTGAAGAGGGAGATAAGCCGTAAGAATGAATCTCTCTCACTGCCATACTTTTCTCTTCAATGTCCAGCTATAAACATATTCTTTGCTCGTTTTTGCAGGCATGAACCTGATGCTATATTTGTACGGAGCGTGAATGAAATTGAAGTCAAGCCAAAGCCAAAAGTATACCCGAACCCTCCTGTGTAGGGGAAGTTTAGACTTCTCCAATTCTTTTATAGTAAGTTTAGATATATGTAGAAATATTATTTGAAGCTTCATTCCTTTCGGATGAAGCTTACCGAAGCTTGGTTTGGAAACTAATTTTGTATCATTTTCATAGATTTCTTTTTCCTCTGAAAACTTTTTACTCTGTGACTGATTTGTCGTATAGTTAATTTGATTTGTTCTTCTCTGTACTCTATTGTTGAATGATATGTAGACTGGGATTCCATTACATAAAATACTATTAAGACTAATCTCAATGGTTCATTCCTCCAATATTCATAAATCTTAGTCTTGATCATGAGGGTAGATATGGAGGTTTTTTGATGATAGAGACCTGCACAATTTTAAGTCAAGAACTAGGTCCACAACATTTCCTGTTTTGAGATGCCTTTGACAAATAAAAGTGGGTGTTTGTCATTCGCAAACCAAAGAGCTAGACTGTAAATCAACCGATTTTTATTTGCACGAAGAGCAGTGAGTGTGTGACATGTTAACAGTCAAATCATTGCACAAAATCATGTCAAAATTGTAAAGTCTGCTTGTATCCAAGAATATAAAACTGCTCAGTAGCATGTGATTATCAATCACCTGAACAATAATGTGAAAACAACTCAACATTGGCAGCCAACCAAGCCAAAATTCATCTTTGAAAGTCTGCGCTAGCAAAATAATTCAACGTATCCTATTTTCCAAAATATGATTTATACAGTGTTTAAAAGCTGAAGCAGCTACGAGCTTACTAGTTGAATAGATACAACCACTGTATGCATTATGGAAGTAGATGAACAAAAGGATCAACGTGTAACCAGCAGCTCGGTGCAATGTGTATGGAACAAAATAGTTGACTAGCTTAAACCTTTCTTGCATATGACAAGCCTATGTTACAACTTTTAATTCACCTAAATCCTGCCGGAGCTGCTTCTGGACCTCCAGCTTCTCTGTTCATGGCCATTGATTGAGCAAGCAGCCGATCATAATCCTGATTAGAGAGAACAACTTGTCTTTAGAATGGATGTTTGAGCGGGAAATGTCAGACAAGATAAATGCACGATCTAAAAAGTGAAATGTTACCCGTTTTTCAAATGCTGAATCCCTTGAGTTAATTATCTTGTCCGCAAGGCCATAATCTATCGCTTCTTGTGCTTGTAAGTACTTAGGTCGCTGGATATCTTTAGAAATTTCCTCCTTGGATTTCCCTGTACCTTTTGCTAATAGCTCAATGTAATACTCGGTGTTGGCATCCAGTTCTTTTGCCTAAAGGGAAATATACTCAGTAAAAAGCTGAGAGAGATATGGGGAGAGCAGAGCGAGCAGGATGTGTACCTTAATCCACATATCAATGACAGACCCACTTGACCTGCCAACTACGGGCAAATATAATTTTGCTGCAATTCAACATTAAAAACAGTAAGAAATCATAGAACACAAAGAGGATGATCCTCAGTTCTTATTTCTCCAAGTACGCATACTGAACCATCTTTTAACTGTTGATGAACAGCTAGCATGTATCAACAGGGCTCCCATCTTAGAACAGGTTGAGGATTGGGTGTAGACATGCTTGTATAAGGAAATGAAGTTTAAAAGGTTTTGAGGAGGTGGGAAATGGATTTGGAGGGTGGAAAAATAAAACCCAATACATGAAATAAAATCATGAGCAACAAAAAGACGTGAGAAACCTCTCTCACATAGAGAATGCTTATCAATATCTAAGGGAAACAAAAACAAAAAGTTACACAGGCAGTCTAACAAAATAACAATCACAATCAGATTGGTAATTAACTGACTAATCCAAAGTTTCGTGTATGACTCGAAACTCGGGTACAGTACCAGGGCTAAAAGTTCAAGTGGTGTGCAGTCAACAAATGTCACTTGAACAACCTACTGCTCTTAATTCCTGTCTTAAATATGATTTATCATACCATACCTCCTACAAAGAAAATTTACATAAAACTAATCCATGTCGGTACCAATTCTTTCCACAATCTTTTTCCTAGCAATTATTATTTTGGCAGTCAAACTGTAAGCCACTGATAAAGATCAGATCAGAAAATTGTCTTCTATAGTAAAATAGTATCTCCCCAGTCATGAGTTCATTCACCACAAATGAAGAAAGGAACAGTATCATCCTCACAAGCTTTTAGGGCATCAACGCATGTTTGTAAATCATGCTAATCAATGAACATTATAAAGAAATTGAATCATACTGGAGGAATTTGGCTGTAAGGCGCGGTAACCCTTTGCTCCAAGAGATAGAAGCATTGCTGCTTGACCATATGCCATGCCACAGTTAACCGTATAGACATCTGATTTGCAGTACTTCAGAGAAAAAGAAAAGGGCAAGCTGAGGTTAAATAGTTGATCAAGATTGTAAACCAATTCAAAGCTCTACATGTGTGATCAAAAATTGAAACAACTTAACAGCGACCTTTTAACAAAATGTTGGCAGATAGCACAGGTATTTAACCTTGGGCAATATTCCCTTGTTATATGACACACATTCATTAAATGACTAAAGTTAATAAAAACATGTGATTGAAAAGCATACTTACAGCCATGGCATCAGCTATAGCATATGCCTCGGTTTCAGATCCAACACTCTCCTTCTTGTCATTCTAAAATGTAGAACAGAACCATATTAACAAATGAATTCTACAAAGAGGATGTGATTGCAACAAGCTCAGAAAATTTACTTGTACATCTGCATCTCATATAAAGGAAATTTTAATATTAAGAAACAATACATTCCAACACTAACCTGTGTACCAGATGAATTTATGTATAAATATATAGGCTTCGAGGAGTTATCAAAATCCAACCACATAAACTGAGCAACAATAAGCTCAGTCACTGCAGGTACAATCTGCACAAACAGAAGGACAATATCTAAGTGGTACAGATATAAAAGGTGGAAGACAGCAGCAAAAAGTAGGAGGAATTGGTGAGCAGCAAGATGGCGACAAGATGTATAATAAAGACTCACCGGCATTCCCAGATAGCATATCCGAGCATCTAAGAGCAAAGAAGGTAAATCAGGAGGAGCAGTCGCAGGCATATCGTATCCTCCACCTCCACCACGATACATGCTCACACTCATACTGTACTTTGAAGCACCTCTATCGCTCATGCCAGATAGAGACCACATCCCCCCATGATTCAAATAGTTGTGGGAAGAAGAAATGCTTTCCTGACAGGAGTTGTTTATACAATAATCTCTCAGAACGTCTTAATCATAGCAAAAAATTAACTTCAAATCAGCAATTGAAATTAAAATGCAATGGTTTTCTTCTTCTATATCATTATCTAGCAACTTAAATGATATCAAGGAGCAGTTAAGAAGAGAGAACCTCTGTAACACTTTCTGACTGCCGCCGTACAGGGTTATCTTCGGTCATGAACATGTCCATCTGTGATGGAGTAAGTCCATACAGGTACTGAGGAACATTCTTGTAGTTTTCCATCACTACAAAAGAGAAGTTAAAATATGAAGTAGAAGTAATAACAAGGATTATTCTTACTTCTACATGGAGCTAGATTAAAGCACCAAGAAAAATTCATAAGCAGCTCAAATAAGATAATCAAAAATCAGTGCTCTCAAATTCTAGATGGTCACAACATTGCTATGTAACCTTCCCTATGAGAAAGAATAAGCTCCTCCCTTCCTCAAAACCAAAACTTTGAGCGTATACCACAGATAGACACAACTTGGAGACAATAGAGATCAGCTAACTAGTAAATACCAGAAAGAAAAGAACAAAACAAGGATAAAGGCACAAGATGCACTAAAAATCTTGTTTTACAAGTAAAATTTGGAACATGGACTTGCAAATTACAAATGCTAAGTAGACAAGTATATCTACTAGTCCATATATATCCTTGGATTCTACTCTTTCTCTGTCAAAACAGTCAGTTCACAAGTTCTCCAACACTCACATACCCGTACTAAACTTCACGGAGAAATTCACAAAGCCGCATAATTTAAATACTATTTGTTCAAATTCAGCTTCTACCATATTCTAAACATTACCACAGAGTCCTAAGAGAAAGAATCATATTCTACCTCCAGTGTTAAGGATAATTAAAGAGCCCATATAGTTACTGTATCCTACTAGGTATAACAACAGGATTGCCATTCACATAGCTTCCAAATACAAACCGGCTCATAAAACCCAATTAATTTTTTTCAAAATAAAAAAGGGTGTAATCGTATAATAAATCCCAAAATACGAATGGCTTAAAATATACAGCTAGGAATCCAAAATAGAGAGATGGGCATTAGCATAAACAGAGGAAAAGTGAGAAACTAACATCCATCTTTGAGATTTCCCTCTCTGAACTGCTTGGGAATGTGGTCCTTGGACTTGGCAGACGCAGAAGTGTACTTGTAGCATCGTTGAAAGCAACGTTTTGTTCTCGAAGAAGAATACGGAGGTGTGAAGCAGATGAGTTCATTGTTTGAGAGGAAAGAGGATTTCGGGAGGCCAGCTGTAAAACCCAGTGGCTCCTTCGACGGTGATGAGAGTGGTGACAGCAGAGAAGTCGCCATGACAGACTGAGGCTTTGCAGCTTCAATTTTGAGGCGGAATTTATGTGTCAATCACTTGAACAACGCGATGCTTCTTGCCATAATCAGAATCCATTGGGTAAATGGTTTTGGATCGGATCAAATCGGGTCTTATATATTACCCGATTCATAATTGGACTGTGTAATCAAAATCCACGAGTGAATCTAAACGCACCCCAGATATTACTAAATACACCAATCCAAGCAAATAAAAGGATTATAATCAAGAAAAGTGAGGATAATACCAAAATTAATTTCAATCGATTATAATTTTTTTAGTATCGAAAATTTTTTTTATATTTTATATAATAAATTTATAAATTAAATATTTTTAAAAATAATATTTAAATTTAATTTATAAAAAAATATATATTTTTCATTTCTTTCGAATTAATTTTAAATATTTAATTTTAAATATATATACTAAATATATATTTTTAATTATATTTAAATATTAAATATTTTATTTTTGAATATCCGATTCATTATTATTCCTAAATTCAATGTTGTGTATTAAGGTGATTAATACAATAATAGTATTGGTAAGAGGTTATCTAGCTCAAAATTGGGCCGGGTTCAGATCCGGCCCACCCAACTTAAGTGCACCGCCGCCTCCATAGTCCATAGTTGGGTCAAGTTTACAGTGTTCTTGTGTTTTGGACCGGTCAAATACCATGTACAAAACATGGGTTTTGACCCAATGTTCACATGATGCCAAACTATTAAAAGATAATACGAATATTAGTGTGAACAGAGATTGTCAAGCTGTATAAACTGGGTGGAAGATTGGTTATGGTGATGACTGACCAAATTTTTAGGTCAACGAATTCCATCACTTTCAAGATTCGTAGGATGGAGAACAAATTTGGATAAACTTTTGGCCAAGTTCTTAGAATCCAGAAACAGATATTTCCAAAGTTTGTCACCACCTCCTTGATATTTCAATCACTGAAGTGGGCAAATTTGGTTCTAGAAATTGAAATTCATGGTACCCAATTCTTCCCCAGATTTTTCTTGAAGTTTCCTGCACATTTCCACGAAGAAAATTTAACTGCCTAATTATGAGCAGATACGTACCCGTTGAAGGTGATTGATTGTGTAAGGAATGACTTCATCAACTTTGCTTGCAGTTGTATGCATCTCCTTTAACCTTTACATTCCCACAGAAAAAAAGAAAAACAAAACAAAACAAAACTTGCACTCCACATGTTCGATAAATTGTTTTCTACAATCCCATTGGCTGAAATACGGCAAGAATGACGCAATTGCAAACGTGGGTTGGCTTGATCCATGAGATTTTGTTTGTTTGCTTTGCTGCTGCCTTTTATTGGCTTCTTTCACTAAAATATTATCATGTATGCAGTAAAATTGTAGTAGATAATGACACGGCATGGATTTCATTGACGAGTCTTTTGAGTGACAGAATTGATAAGAGAACTATGTATGCATGCAATGCATTGCCTCCGCCTCTGCCTCTGCCTCTGCCTCTGCCTTATCTATCTTTGATTGGACCTTAATTTTGGCTCACATGAACTGATGCCAAAAGAATTGAACAAGGGAACGTGGCATGGATCTTTTCATCCGTTACCTTGCTTTCATTTTTCTTATGCTTATATTCTATTTACTAACCAATACCATTCCACCAAATCCTTCCTACTTTTTAACGTAAAAGAAATTTGATAACATCACCCGTCACATTTCCGAACTTTCCAACTTCTTCACGACTAAGTCGTCGATACCCATCCACATAACCCAGCCTGTGTAGAAACTTCCCAGCAGCCACTAGAATTCTCAAGTGTACGTGCAGATACGTTTAACTGTCAAACCTGCCACGTGTTGGATCCATCATCAACATGAGCTGTCTCCACGTTGCACTCTCTAAGACACTCCCTACAGATGGACGGCACCGATCTAGAACCTCCGATTCCTTGTCGGTTATGTTACAAAACGAAATCGACTTTAAGGTGCCACGTGTCCGTTATTCCTAACAGAACCGCGTTGCGTGCCGTATGCCCTGACGGTTACGCGTCTGTCAAGCTACAGCATTTCACAGTTCCACTCTACTCTGCTGTACTGAGCTCACCATTACATTGTTCTGACGGAAATGCCCTTCAGTGAAGTCAATATTACTGTGCCTACTACCACCAAAATGAAAAATATTTTTAGGTGGTAAACGGTTGAGTGCCACGAGGTCGACGTATTATTTCTTAATTCTTATATTTTATGAATAAGGACATCATTTTTCTATTTATAACAAATAGGTCCCCATATCCTAAGATGACAAATCAATTACATAACCTATTCCTATTGTATTATATTTATATTATGTCAAATATAAGTTAATCCAAATCCTATTTGTTTATTAATCATGTTAAAAAAAATTAAATATTATGTAATTTATTTATTAAATGAATAATTTAGAGATAATTTATTCAAACATAATTAATAAACAGATTATAAATGAATCATAATTGAATTAAGACGAATGATTTAGATGTAATTAATAAATAAATTATAAACAAATTATGATAATATTTTTATTTATTTATGACATAAATTTATTTATAAATATTTTATTTATTTATTGTTTGTGTTTAAAATGAATAAATAAATTTAACAATTAACCACGAATACAATACTATTATTAAACATATGAGACGAATATAATATGTTTATTATTTATATTAAATTGTTGAAATTTAAATTTATTTATTTACTTTTAATTCATAATAAATAATTATACTATGATTCATATTATCACCTTTATTATATCCTTTAAGAGTGGAGGAGTACTTTACTATTTTTGTCATTTCAACAATATAGGCGGACTTATTTGTTATATATAGAAAAATTATATTTGTTTGTGTGAAAAGATAAACACTAAGGACCTTACATGTGACTTGAGAAAATGTGTGTTATTGGTATTACACACGCGGATAATGATGGGAGAAGTTTGAAGATTTGCTGTCCTTATGGAGAGGGGAGACAAGCAAGCCAACCAACCAACCCAAAACTACCGAAAGAACTTAAAAAGCTTAGAAGTTAAGACAGACAAGCAAAGCCATCTCTCCAAGCGACGAGCTAGGCGCATGAGTGACGTGACAACAACCCAAAACGGTGCGTTTTTGTGTTTGCAAGTGTATATAGCAATTAAAAACACAAAAAAAAAAACAAAGCTACAAGGTTGAGTTGATGCCACAATTTGGACTTTAAGAGTTTGATGGATAAATTTCTTTATAAAATCGAGGTTGAATGAAAGTGAAATGGAACCCTTTATGGTCTAATGAAAATTACTTCTTATTGTAAGATCGATTTTAATTTTTTTTTTTTTTACGTCAAATTAGTGACAAAAACAAATAATAATATTTTAAAAAAATTGAAGACAATATTATTAATATTTTTACTCTATTTTAAATGTTATATATTTTATTAATAAAATATTTTTATAAAATTTAAAAAATAATATATAAAATAAATTAAAGAATATTTTAAACTTTAAAAATATAAATATTTTATAATTTTAAATTTAGGCCGGAAGTATTATGGGTGGTATGAGTCCATATATATATATTGTTGCTCTTGGAAAAGTGACCACTCTTACTAGCCACAAACTCCCCCACTCAAAAAGAACTAACATCCCATTATTCCTTCAAGATCTTGCAATATTCCACCAACCAACCCCATCTTATTCTTACAAGTTTTAGCACCTAATAATCATTCATTAATCTCTAATTAACAAAATGAAACGTGCTCCACACGCCCTCGAGAAGCAATATTCCCCAAGTGTAATTTGTAATCCTCTTCGTTAATTGTGATTAATTAATTAATTAAAAAATGCAGGCGTACCATTGTATTGACTTATAGAAAATTTGGAGGTGGGAATTTGGAATTAGTCCTCTTAGCTCAGTCACCGCTTTTGCCACTGCTGCTGTTATAGTTGACCGACTTCACTTCCCTCCACCAATTCTCCACTCTTCCCTTTGTGTATATAAACCCCACGCCACTCCCACAACTCCCATCACACTCTTCTCTTCTAAGAATTCACGACCTCTCTCTCTGTCTGTCTGTCTCTCTCTCTCTCTAGCTAGCTTACTTGAAGATTCCCCGATACAATCGTGAATTCACGACTATGGCTCTTGAAGCGCTGAATTCTCCCACGACGGCGACTCTTCAGCATCATCCTTTCAGCTACGAAGATACGTGGACCAAAAGAAAGCGATCAAAACGACCACGCAGTGAGTCTCCGGTTCCCACGGAAGAAGAATACATGGCGCTTTGTCTTATCATGCTCGCTCGTGGCACGACGGCCGCCGAGGAAACCCCGTCTCCGCCAACGGAACAACGTCATCAGATTCCAGAGCCACCGAGTTTGAAACTTTCTTACAAGTGTACCGTGTGCGACAAAGCTTTTCCTTCATACCAAGCGTTAGGCGGACATAAGGCCAGCCACCGCAAGAACGCCACTGAAACCTCCACCACCAGTGACGTCAAGCCTTCAGTCTCCACCGCCGCCGCAGCCGCCACGAGCTCTGGCAGCGTTAGGACCCACGAGTGTTCTATCTGCCACAAGACTTTCCCCACCGGCCAAGCCCTCGGAGGCCACAAGCGGTGCCACTACGAAGGCGGCAGCAACAGCAACAACAACAACAACAACAACAACCACAGCAGCAATAACATGAACGCGAGTACTGCAAGTGCCAACGCGGTATCCTTCTCTGAAGGCGGCGGTTCCATCAGTCAACGCGACTTTGACCTGAACTTGCCGGCGTTGCCTGAGTTCTGGTCTCAGGAGGTTGAGTCTCCCCTCCCAGCAAAGAAGCCAAAGTTGCCGATGAATCCGGAATACAAGATCTCGACTTGTTCAAGAGATTGATTGATTTAGATTGAATTATTACTGTAGTTTGAAAGATCAATTATTGATTGTTGTGGGATTCTGGTTTTGATAGATTGTATCTGTACATAGAATTTGTTCTTTGTAGTGATTCCTTCATTCTTTTAGTTACGGTTCCACTGATTGTAAACTCTTAATCACATCTTCATGGTTGATTCTTAATGAAATTTACTCTTTTATTTAATAATCAAACAGTTATTACCGTTATTTTAATACTAAATGAAGCCTAAAAATTGCCGCGTGAACAGCTGAAACAGCAAAGAGACAGCAAGCAGGCAGTTGAGTTTGACCTGGTAGCCATCAGTGGGCGCTGGTGGGCTTCAGTCTCTTTACAAACAAGAAGAACAGAGCACGCAACAAGCCAGAAGCCATGTTACGAGAGTGATGGAATTGGGGCAGTGAGTGCATGTGGTTGTGTGACTTTAATGCACATGTTTGTTATCATGATCTTTCATACCCAATTACCAATCCCTTCGCCTTCCTTTTGACACCCATTCCTTACATTACTAATTCTATATTTGATTTTGTACAGCCAATTCTTGCCTTACTTGTTTCAGGCTGGCTTTCAACATCAATGTATTTATCATGGATATTCTTTTCTCTCCCCTTAAACTATTCTCTATGGACATGCCGCCTTAAATTTTCTAGAGTTTTTAAAGTATGACTCTTGTCCTATGTGATACAATCCTTAACCCGGGAATTCATGTTGCTTTCCGTTTACCCTCGGTTTCTTGCCCAATAAACACGGTGATGAAAAGTTGTCCTCAAGAAATGTTCATACATGTTCGATGATATTAATATTCGTATGCCAACGATGAAACATTCAATATTACGTTACTTTCTACTGTCCCACTTTCCCACGAAACAAACGAACCAAATTCCCAAACTCTTGAGTAAGTAAAACCCTAGCTAGGCAGCCAGCCTACACCTCAGACCAGTACGTATGCATAACCTGAACTAGTCTGAATGCTAAAGGTAGCAAAGCTTGCCGTGTTGTCAATGGCATTCAAATTAAATTCGTACAAACGTATTGAATATTCTTACCTTAACCAGTAAACAAGGAACTACTGGGCATCTCCTCTCTGGGGTAAGAGACGAAGACAAAGAAGATTACTACTAATTCATTGGGTAGTTAGCAAAAAGTTTGAAAATAAGTTCAAAAGAGAGAATAATTTATGTGTCTTAATCCCTGCTTAATCAATTAATTGAACTTTCTTGGAAAATGTTGGATAGAAAGAGAAGGAAAATGCAAGATAAAGTTAATAGTATTCTTTGCGTGTAGAAGGTAAATATGTATGAAAATGGGATGCATATGTAAAAAGCTTGCACTTTTTTAATAATAGAATGTTTGTTAAGCACTTCATATAAAAGCACTTTTCGTGACTTAAGTGCTTTATTTTGTCTTTTATCTTAAACTAAGTTAAGAAATCGGATTTGATGGATCGAGTTGCCATCTCATCATCATCCTAATTTATAAAATATTATACATTTAGCAAGTTCAATACATTAAAAATAAAATAAAATAATTATTTAATAATATCATACTATGTGTATATGTGTATACAATAATCAATAATTTTTTTAATAAAAATACGATAATATAATACATTCTAATGTAATGTGTATATAAACATGGTCGGATTAACAATTTCTTTTAATTATACGAGTTTTTACATTAATTTTTAATTCTTAAAGAATTAAAATTGAATATAATAAATATTTAAAATATATTAATTAGGATAATTAAATAAAAATAGAGAGAAAAAAATAAAAATAAAATATATTAATATTTATTTTATTTAATCCTAATTTTTAAAAAATCGTATAATCTAAAACTGCAGTTAATCATATCCTGTATAAATGAATATCAAATAAATTTTTAACTGAATAATTATTAAATACAACCCAAAGTGACAACACCACCAAAAGTTTAAACAAAGAAACTAATTAAAACATGGAAGGTTGAGCAAATGGCAAAGAAATGGGTGCATGTATGGTGGTCATCTTCAATCTTCATTCAAAGTCTTTTACTAATTGTGATTAATGTTAGTTTATTTTTGTGTCTAAGTACATTGATTTAACTCCTTTTAATTTATAATTATGGCGGCGCTTCAATTTGGTAGGCTATAAGCAATGTATTAGCAACTACTAAGAATAATTAATAGAGACTTAATTATTTTATTTTCAAGTGGCATAATTTTAATTAAGCTTAATGCAATTGGTCGTTTTTGTTAATTACTATTTGGGATAATAACATTCAAGTCCGGTTTCCAAAAAAATAAAAAATGGCAGTCATTTATATCCGTTTTTATCAAATAAATCCTAAAATTATATTAAAATAACTGAATTATCCTTGTAAGTTGAATTTCAATGGATAATACTAATGGGTATTACAGTAATTTCAGTAAGGGATGGGGACTTGTTTGACATAAATGAACATACTAGTCTCTATTTGTAAAAACGTAAAAAATAGAAACCTGAATGTTATTATTCCATAACTGTTTTGACAATTTCACCTTGGATATTTAATAAGGTCCGGTCTGAATGGACAGGTCCGGGCATATGCCTTGACCCGATCCTAATTTGACCCAAATTGAAATTAATTTTTTTTTAAAAAAAAAATATTTATCGATCAAATTACTTCCAACACAAGATGCAATTTGTCATAATACTTTCAATAAAGGAACGTTATTCGAATATTAAACACTTTTAAAGTTCAACTGTAATATATTAAATATAAAATATATATAATTTTTTTAATTTTTATATTAACGATTTTAAATTTTACATTCGTATTTTATTTTTTTTATTTTAAATTTTTTATTTTTATATTTTAAATTTTATATTAATAAATATAAAATAGATAAAATATATATTAATCAAATTTGTAATTTTAATATAACTTACTATTAATTAATTAATGAACTTGGTTGGTTCTCACACCATATTCTTTCTGTCTTTTCTTTTAATTTGTAATATTCCATGTGGATACTGAGGCTTGAGAGATTTGATATGAATGTATTTGGCTGAAATGGTTTGACATTTTTATGCCATGTCTTCTTGTGTTATCTGCCGACTCTTTGCCCAAATCCAATGGCAATGGCATCATTACAAGGACACACATGTCCCTGTGATTGTTACAGAGAAAGTGAGATACCATTGGGATTATTATTCTATTTTCTTTGTTGGGTTGCCTAATTTTCATTGAATTTTCAATGTTACAAACCCAATAATAAAATATGATATTTAAGTCCCTAAATTTTACGTTTTTATGAATAAAGTATTTAATTGTTTTATTTCTTTCAGTTAGATCCATAAACTCCCCTAAAATAACTAGAAATACTCTGTAGTGTATAGTGAAAGTAGGAATCAGAAGGATGATTCAATTATTTTAAGAAGGGCTGTGGACTGATTTGATAAAGAATAAATTATGTTCTTATTTATTAGAGTATAAGAACAACTTCAAACTTATTATAAAATAATTAAAAAAGTTATTTTGACCACAAAAAAGCACTTTTAGTAGAATTGAAAACACTTTCCAAAAGCACAATCTGTGAGCTGAGTGGCTGAGTCTCACACTTCAACACTTTTAACTAATTGAAGGGGGTTTAGCTTCCAAAAATCTTATTTTTTTTAATTTTTAAAAAAATTATTTTAAGTATTATTTATTATATATTTGAAATTTTTTTAATATATTTTATTTTTTTATATATTTTAAATATTATTAAATATTTATCTTATATATTTTAATTTTTTTATTAGTTTCAAATTTTACAAAGCTCCAATCCAATTTTTTTTTTTTTTTAAGTGTGGAAGTTCGAAGTTTGAACAACTGCATGCACACTAAGCTGTTATAATTGGGCTGCAGCGCATAGGTGGAAGCCCTTAATCATCATTTCCATAAAAGCACTTCTGGTGAAAGCCGAAAAGCAAAACCCTTAAGGCCACACACTTATTTATCATCAGAGAATATATAATTTGGCTGCAAAAGGCTATGTCTATGCAAGCTTTGTATAAAGATTAGCATTCACTTTTCATAGTGGGGCTTTCTGTTGTTAGAAATTAGCATATTCCCCCAAACTTATCATTCTTTTTCGAATACCCATATCTTAAAGTTAGGGTTACAATCGTTGCACTGTAAACTGACCCATCTTATGGGATCGAGGACCAAACTTTAGGAGGATTTTATAACATACCTTTTGCTATTCAATTGGCATAAAGTTTGGGTTCATTAGATGGTGGTGATAAGAGAGTAGCAAGCAAGTAGCAGAGAAGAATCAATAATGCAAATCACATAACATAATTGAAAGTAGTGGCTTGAAGATTGACAGGTTAAAGGTTTATGAATGGATAGAAGGAAAGGAAAAGCCACGCCGACCTTGGGGAGCAAAGTTGCTGTAGGCTTTATGTTAACTTTTGCAAAGGCCTTTGAGTTCTTGCTATAATTATTACATGCAATTAGATAACACATGTTCTTCTTACTCTTTGTTACTTGTAATTGGTTATTAGTTTAATAACATTGAAAGGCCTCACCTTAAGCCCCTAAATTAGACCAAATTATTAAGAAAATCTTGAATTGTATTAGTCGAATCAATTAGTATTTGTTATGTATATGAATTCTTGAGATAAGTGAATATGTTTCGTTAAATACAATTGTTGAAATTATGATCTTTAAAATTAAACTTTTAGATAAAATGGTAAATTTAATATATTAAATAAAATTGAATTTATACGTCACAATAAACATTTACATATGAGAAAAATATTTAATAAAAGATTTATGGGTGAAAAGGAAAATTAAATAAAATTGTTTGAAATCTCACATTTATGCTTATATGTGAAATGACAAGTGTAACCTATTTGAATATGCTGTCTCTTATGCAGTCTGCATGCATGCACATGCATGTAATTAACCTTTGTACCCTTTTCTCAAGATCTGATTGATACCTTAGTCTTGATCTAATTGGTAAATCAAACGTAAACTACGGTAGGGATGATAAAATATATGCTGGTGGAGGCTCAAAATCCAAACCCAAATCTTGATTAATCCATTTATCCATAATTGATTACTGCATGATGATTCCTCCACGATCCTCTGTGATCTAACGCATGCCAGTTGATTTGATCATATCATATGATATTCATCGATTGACGTGATCATATATAATATCTACAAACCTCGATGACTTGCTAGAACATTGAGACTTGATACATGGCTGCTATGATTAGGGTTATAGCCATATGCAGTGACTGATTTGATCATCTGGGATACACTTACATGTACTGGTGGCCATGTGCATTATTTGTAAGTACGTACGTAATTGGCGTATAATTTTATAGGGCAAAGAGTACGAATTGGCAAGCTAATATCTTAAGACATTTAGCCAGTTTTTGGATTCTCTCTCTTACTGTGCTTATACTGTCTCTTCCATGAGTTGTTCCTTTCTTTTCTCCCTTTTCTCTCTACCTGGCAGCCATGGTTGGAGACACCAAGCAAATCAGGAGATGTTCAGATGATTCTCCTCAATATTAGGGATGTCATATCATGCTAGCTGGGAATGGGAAAGATATTGGTATCAAAATCAATGAAAATGGAGGGGATTTGTACATTGGACTTGTTCGAATTAAATCAAACTAAAGAATAAATACAATAGTAGTTCTGAAAACAGTAAATTAAAACTTTCAAATCTAAAATTAATTATGCATAAATATTTTTTTATTCTCGATCGATTAGAATCACACTTTTAAAATTTGTTTAAAACTCTAAAACTCAAGTCCACTCTTGAACTTAAACATAATTACTCTACACAAGTAGCAAAGCAGCAAGCATATTTGAATAGTTATTACTTAATATTCCCTTCTGATTTGAGATCCTAATGATCAAAGTTGCCACAAACATCATGACTTTCGGCTAATTCTGCCTGCCTAATTACACTTTATATTATATCCAATTTTCTTTTACAGTCGGAAGATTTGGCTCAGAGAATAAGGAATCAAGTGTTCCTTAAGGAATCTTTTCTTCTTCCCCTTTAATTAAGATAGAATATTGAGCATTAATTGTACATGTTCATACCTCATATTTGTTGTAAAACACTCATCAATGACTCAAATTTTTGGTCCTTGAGAACTAAATCTTCTACTTATTTATGACCCTAGATCACACTCCATTGAAAATGTCAAATTATTATTATTTATTATCATATATATTTTATCAAAATTTCGCTAATATACATTCAATATATTGTACGTCCAATGTACTGTACTGTAGTTAGAACTATTTTATTAGTACCTATCTAATATATCTTACATATAATGTACTATAATTAGATCCATTTTATTAGTACATATCTTTAATTTGGTTGAATTATAATCTTCTTGTGATTACTTAGAAGGATTATTTGAGTACACATGTTCGATATATGTAATATTATATGACATTTTGATAAGAAAAAAATTTTAATACGGTATATTAATGTTATTTTGATAATAAATTTGATAGAAAGTTTAATATGGTGTCGATATTGTTGCGTTATCGCACTATAATTATATAATATTATATATGTAAATATTTATTATGAAATTCAAAATTATAATAACACTTAGCAATATGAAATTATATAATGGTACGATGATGTGGTGGTGTCAGCACCATTAGACTTCTACAAAGTTAGAGTTAAAAGAAATCTAGCACTATTATGGGGATGTGCTGTACAGTGCGAATATGAAATGTTCTTAAGGGACAATTTTATAGTGAACATCATATGCTGTTTTACATGGTGATTATAAAGGATTCTTGGCTTCTGATATATATATATATATATATATATATATCTCTGCCTAATCTGGTCAAGAGGCTGCTTGCTTGAGCCAAGAATGTGAATAGAAATATTGGCTACTTTCTCTCTCTGTGTCTCAGCACATGCAACTGTAAGAGGTCATTGCTGATTAAGAATCTCTTTGAAACCAATTTAAATTGTTAAACGAAGCTATGAACAATACTATAATAATAACTTTTTTCTCGTCAGTTCATATGTGAACAGATTATGCAGCTAAATCCTGTTCATTAACATGATGAAATCAGTATAGACAGTAACTAAAACAGAAAGAAAGCAAAAAGTTGAAAAAATAATATAGAGTGATTGTCAGCAGGGCAAAGTGAAAAGCTACATTTATGATTTTAACAAAGTACAAGTATTTAAGATATATTAGGTTTGGCTATTTAATAAAATGATCAGTTCTAGCTTATCATGAAGAGGAATCTGCAGCCCTATGACAGCCGAGCTATGGCTGAATTTGAGCATGAATGCATGGTCCAGATTGAACCAAAATGAATAGCTAAATATTTACTTCATCATGCATGTCAACAGTGACTTAATCCATCTTTGATTATATATATATCTTAAAATTTCAAATGCCAGGCATAAAAAATGTTAAATAATCATAGAAAATCCTGAATTTCTTTTAATAAAAAATCTTATTTTGAAGAAAAACTGAACTTAGAATTCACGTCATTTGCTGTTTCTTGACAAGCTGAGGTGGTGATTGGTGAGACAAGCCTTCAGTTGTTCTGCAATGAACTATAAATAAATATGAGTAATGGGTGCTGGGTTAATTAGATTGCAAGCAAAGGAGTGGCATTTAATAAAAGGCCGCGGCAACAAGAAAGCCGTGTTGTCAGTTTTGGCGTGCATAATTGAGCAATGTAGTCGCTCTCTTAAACGTCCCAAAATTGAATGATTTTCAAATTTCACTTTCTCACAACTCAAATCACTACTCTAAACCAAGAAAGTTTTCATTTTTCTTCTTCTTTTTTGTTGCATAAAGTAATAGTAATGTTGGTACTTACAAGACTGATAAAACATTTCTCAAGTACTCGGCTTTTGGTGTAAAAACCTGTGACTGATTCTGGTTCTTTGCTGTAATAAAGGAGTCTGAAACTGGACAAAACAGCTCAACTAGTGGCTCCTTGTTACTTAGCTTTCGGTTTTGTTGGGTTTTGAGTAAATTTGTTTGTTTTAGTGGGTTTAACACTTTGACTCAGTGAGTGATGGCTCATGAATCATGATGCATGGCCCCCATTTGTAATGTCACTGTTTTTCGCTTAGTATAGCGAAGCAACAACAATACAGCCATTGGGGTGTAGATTTGTATGTAATTTTTTTTTTTTTCCATTTTTTATTGTAGGTCTTGCTTATGTTACTGATTTCTGAAATGGTTTTATTTTATTTCTAGTTTCTACATCAGCGCTAGAAGTTAGGAAGCAATGTTCATGGCTTCGTAGATTTGATAAAATGGGGTCTTGGGTTTTGTTGGGTTTTGCACGGAGAGTGGCTTTTGTGAATTGTCTTTCTGTTTAACCAACTTGACAATGGTCATATTTCTTCATGTGGGGTTTTAGGGTTTATGCTTATTATAACAGTAGAATAGGATAATTTGGCTCATTATTTAACAAGATTTCTGTGAATATTCTGGTAGATTTCTCTGATTACTGTTCATTTTTTAGTGATTTTGTTGTTGGTAATTAATGTTTGATCGTTCATTAATACTATATCTCCAATTTCTTATATGATCTCTCTCATTTATTCACATATAAAGATAGATGCTTGTTGCCTACCCTTTTGGCGGATTTCTAAGCTGATACCAAGATGCTGTTTTCCTTTGCAGGTTTTCAAACTTCAACGGTTAGAAAAGCACTACATATATAATTATAAATATTGATTTATGTGAGTCAAGTTTGGAACTTGAAGCTTTAAAGTAACTCAATCAGTCTTGGTGGCATGAGTCTTTAAAACAAAGAAACAGAGTAACCAGAACTCAAATGATAAACAAATGGTTAGCGAGGTGGAGTCAGATTTGTGCTTGTAGGGTGTCTCTGGGTTGAGAATTGTTTAGTGTTGAGAGTCTATGGCTATGTCTCCTGAGCTAACTGAGCGAGCCCAGGCTCCGTGGGCTTTGCCGCTGACAAAGGAAACAACCTCTTCTTTGGCTCTTTTGTCATTCAAGAGAACCTTTTGTTAAAAAATTACTCAAAACCCCAATCTTGCGCCAATTATCTATTCCCCGATCTTACTTGGACTCCCTGCCTCGATTGCTGTCAAGATTCGGTCATACTCTTCAAGGCATATATCCTTACTCTTCTTTTAGATCCTTTACTCTCTTGAAGCCCAAAGAGTTGGTCGTTCAAAAATTTGGTCCCCACAACCAGGGAATTCACATTCCATTCCGGGAAAATTTTCCTCGATTTTGGTAATGTGTGTTTTACTGGTGTTATGCTGTAGTGAGTGTGAGTTATTTGATTTGGCAGTGATCAGCTGAGTAGTGAGAAAGGTTTGTTTTTGAGGTATCAGAGGAGAAGCAGATCATTTGCTAGGCAAGATGAAGTTTATGAAGCTTGGATCAAAGCCGGATTCCTTTCAGAACGATGGGAATAATATTAGGTGAGACCCATGGAGCCTTATTTTCATTCTACGATTTTCTTTCCTTGCTCACTGTTGTGCTTGATGGACTTGGCTTCCTTTTGTATAAGCCTGTTACAGAAAACTTCGTATCTTTTTCAACTGGTTTTCTGTTCATTGAAATTTAATGTACCAATCTTTTAGTAGCTTTCCTAATTGCTTAACCAGGGGGCTTTTATTTATTTCTTTTTTTTTGTGGATGGTATGTGATTTGAGTTTGTTTCCAGAACTTCATGTTTTTCACTTGCTCTATGGCCTGCCTTTGAATACTTTTAATATTGGGTTTACATTCTGAAACACCTGAATCTACCTTAACTGTAGTGGGGCCAGTTCCAGGAACCTTGAGATTTAAAAGGTTATGTTCCATTTTCTTGATTTTCAAGGAGAAAGTTTTCCTGCTTCTAGCATTTGTTGCTTTTCCCGTTCAATATTCTTTGGAAACTTGTGAATTCTTCTTCTTCCTTTTGTTGGTGCTGGAATTGTAGTGTTGGTTTTAGGTAGCTCAAATGTTAAGTATCTAACGCCTCTTTTTAGTTGCCCAAATGTGTTTGAATCTTAAACAACTGTATAAGATGGCTGACAACATTAAGAAAATAAGATTTTACATTTAATGAATTTTTTGTTCAATAATTTCTTCTCAATTTACATGCATTCAAGGTCTTCCGGATTTGAAGTCTGTAGATTGATCCTAGAACTGGGAACAAAAGTATGACAAGGAATGGCAACCCAGCAAATATGACTATTGTGATTTTAAAGAAGGTTAACAATCTCTAGCTTTAGATGATGACCAAAAATGCCAGCAAATTGGAAACCTCTTCTATAATCATTGAAATTGAAATGCATGACTTGAAGCATCTCTACTCTAAACTCCTTTTTATGATTGCACTAGGTAAAGTTGTTATGGTTAATGATTCTGGTTAGGTGATTGTTTATGATGCTTGTTCATTTTAGATGCCAATATCTAACATGATGACATCAAAATTTGGAGTAAGTGGCTGCATTATTAGCAAATTATTATACTTCGTCTTAAAGCTACAGCTTTATTTATCCCCAATATTCACAAGTAATTCTATGTCAATACTAAAAGAGGCTATAGGTATCCTGGATCTTATACACATGATTCTAGTTACTGCATATATACTCTTGAAAATACGTTTCCTGTTATTTGGTATTGACACCTAAATTATGGAGTTTATATTTGAACTGCTAATTGGAATGTCATTATTTAAGAAATTAAGATATGTTAATGTGGCCTTAAAATATGTGGAGAATGAAGACATGCCAACCTACTTTTCTTTTGAAAGCCTTGTCAGGAGGATGTGTAGAAGTTCATGTGTAGCAATTTTGTCTACATTCTTGGAAATAAATTTAAAGAACATTAGCATACCCTCGTTTGACTATTTTGATGTGGGCATAAATTAATGTACTTCCAGAGGGTTCTTTGATAACCTCTGCACCTTGAGAAGTTGAGTTAGCTTTGAAATAGAGGTTAAAGTAGGAAATTAGATACCCTTCATTCCACATAACAAGCTTTAATGATAATTTGTGATTTTGTTTAACTCATGTTTATTATGAGTAGATTTTAGTGACAACGTGAAGAAACATGTTTTGTTCACAGGTACGTGACAAGTGAGTTGGCGACTGACATTACTGTTGTTGTTGGGGATGTAAAGTTTCAACTACATAAGGTATGATGGTCTTCGAACCAGAAAGAACATAAAAAAGTGTTTGGAATTGTGGTGCCACTGCTGTGCTTTCAAAGCAAAACTAAGAAAATGTGTGGTAACACCAGCTTCTAGTGAGATTCACATCATTTTTTCATTAATATTTGATAGCTAGTGCTGTCATCTTACAGCAACTGCAGCTTCAAAGCCACCTCACCTCAATACCAAATGAAGCTTAGTATATAATATTGATATTTAGCGCATATGATCATCTTTTGAAACTAATAAAATGAATAACTCTGGTTTGCAGTTTCCTCTTCTGTCAAAAAGTACCTGCTTGCAGAAGTTGGTAGCAACCACCAGTGAAGCCAACAATGAAGTGGACATTTCTGACGTTCCTGGTGGGCCTTCAGCATTTGAGATTTGTGCCAAATTTTGCTATGGCATGACTGTCACCCTCAATGCTTACAATGTTGTAGCAGCTCGATGTGCAGCTGAGTACCTAGGAATGCATGAAAATGTTGAGAAAGGGAACCTCGTTTATAAGATTGATGTCTTCCTCAGCTCTAGCGTTTTCCGCAGCTGGAAGGATTCAATCATTGTTTTACAGACAACCAAATCTTTATTACCACTATCTGAGGATCTGAAGGTAATCAGCCATTGCATTGAAGCTATAGCTACCAGGGCTTGCGTTGATGTCTCTAAAGTTGACTGGTCCTTTACCTACAACTGCAAGAAGCGTCCAGAGGAAAATGGCAACGATCAAATCTGGAATGGTGGCCGAAACAGAGCAGTGCCAAAGGACTGGTGGGTTGAGGACTTAATCGAGCTTGAAATTGATTTATATAAGCGTGTTATAATGAATATTAAAACCAAAGCAATACTTTCTCATGAAGTGATTGGAGAAGCCTTGAAAGCTTATACTTATAAAAGGTTGTCAGGTTTCAGCAAGGGTATGATCCAATCTGGAAATGTTGGGAAGTATCGATCAATCGTCGATGCAATTGCATGGCTACTGCCAGCAGAGAAAGGCAGCGTCTCTTGCAGTTTCTTGCTCAAGTTGTTGAAAGCAGCCATTTTTGTAGATTCAGGAGATATGGTCAAGGCGCAGTTGGTAAGAAGAATAGGACAGCAACTAGAGGAGGTGTCTGTAAATGATATTCTGATAAGAGCACCTGAAGGGCAAAATACTATATATGATGTTGACATGGTACAGAAAATAGTTGAAGAGTTTTTGATGCAAGATGAGAATGTCCAGATTGAGTTACCAAAAGAAGAACATGAGGTTCTAGAGATAAGAAGACCTGGGATTTTATCCGATGCTTCCAAGCTAATGGTGGCAAAACTGATAGATGGGTACCTTGCTGAAGTTGCAAAGGATCCCAATCTACCCTTGTCAAAGTTTGTTGATCTTGCTGAGATGGTGTCAGGTATCGCCAGGCCTGCCCATGATGGGCTTTACCGGGCTATTGACATGTACCTCAAGGTAAGATTTCTTTGGGAGTTTTTTCTCTTGGTGCACGTTCAGTTGGATTTTTTGTGATCTACTGCATGCTGTTTGCTCTAACTTTTTCCTAGAATTCAACATGCACTACTGATTAGTCAGGTGAAAGTTACATGGTGAA
Organism: Khaya senegalensis; assembly: GCA_032402905.1. NCBI lineage: Eukaryota > Viridiplantae > Streptophyta > Magnoliopsida > Sapindales > Meliaceae > Khaya > Khaya senegalensis. The sequence continues at coordinate 6,288,728 of CP135546.1, read as the reverse complement.
ATTTTTCTCCTGTTGGACTCGATTGCAATTTAAGTATTTTAGTTGTGACAAGAAATTAGATTGCTGCTGATTAGATCTTGAACTGTGCTCTGATGCAGGAACATCCAGCAATAACCAAGAGTGAAAGGAAGAAGATATGCAAGCTGATGGATTGCAGGAAGCTATCAGTAGATGCATGCATGCATGCTGTGCAAAACGAGAGACTTCCATTACGCGTGGTTATCCAGGTACTCTTTTTCGAACAAGTCAGGGTTGCTGCCTCATCCGGTAGCAGCACTCCTGACCTACCTAGATGTCTTAAGGAATTAAACAATGTTTCTCATGGGAGTTCGAGGTCTGCAACAACCAAGGCAGAGGAAGATTGGGATGCCGTGGCCACAGCTGAGGAGCTGAAGGCCCTAAAAGCAGAGATAGCTGCCTTGAGGTTGAGCAATGGAATGGGAGGGAATGAGAGGAATGGAAGTGACAAGACTACAATTACTAAAATGAAAGGGTTGCTTAAGTCCAAGAAGACTTTTACAAAGCTCTGGTCAAGCAAAGGAGGCCAAGGTGAAAATAGTGGCTCAGATTCATCGGAGAGTCTTGGTTCTGCCATCCCGGAAGAAGCTAAATCCACACCTTCCAGAAACAGAAGGCATTCAGTTTCTTAGTCGGATCAAGTTACATAGAATTGATTTTTGGTTGTTCCTTTTTTTTTTATATTAGTTTTGCCTCTCTAAAATGGCATTAGCTACTTCAGAAAACTAGTGTTTATGTTTAAAGACCGAGTAAAAATGAAGCATATAAAGTTTGGATGAGAAGTTTGTAGTTGATCTTGCAGCTTTTTTATGAGTAATCTCTTTGAACGAGGGTAGAAGCAAGCTTCCACTCTTTCTATAAATTGTCATATTGCTCAGCATTATCAATGGTGACAAATGACATGGCTTCCACACATAAAAGTTTTACCCAACTTTTTCACTCTAAGATCACAAATGGAGTATGAATTATTTAAAAAACATATCAACTCATTTGTGGATCAGCTGTTTGAGTGTTGGTTACCTTATCTTGCCATCAGAAGCCAACCACTGAAAAGCACTTCTGCATAATATATAGAAGTACTTCTTGTGCTAGTTTGGGCTTGGACTTTTGGATGTGATGGTACTTGCAACAACAATAATAAAAGTACTAAAGTTGTGGGGTAGAGGCTTCCCTGTTTCTTAAGAACACAAATTGCACTCGTTAGATAAGAGATCATAAAAAGACAGGCAAAGAGAACTTGATCACAATTTTACAAACCCATTTTCCAAAAGTGCTTTTAGTTTCAGCTCCACCTACAATCAAAAGCAGACAAAATAACCCATAAATCTAATCCAAAAGCTTTAAAACCATCGTCACAATCACCAGCTTCTTCCTACATCTATTTTCCACTTTTGTCCAACATTGTGGTAGTATTAACAGTTAATTATGAAGAATTAATTATCTTAATTAGCCGCGAAAATGTGTCGCGGCAACAAGTGTAAAAAAACCAAATTTCCATAGAATAAATGTTAATTTTCTTAACTGTAAATAAATTGAAAGATTGCTGCTTTCCTTGTACCATTCATCACAAAGGGATTTAGAGTGGCAAATGACAAAACCAAACAGTAACTTTCTTACTTCGATCGTTTATTACAATGGATTAACTGGTGTTTGCTGTTTACTTAATGTGCCCTTGGCAATTAATTTCGATTCTACAAGGGAAAGTCTTGGCATACATGCCGGGTAATCTTGAATTTTTAATATTTTAGATGAATTATTAAAATATATATTTTATTAAAATTATTATTAAATTAAAAAATAATATTAATTTTAAATTTATAAATTTTAAATTAATCATTTATGTCGATTGATCGAATAATCTATGTATTTATCCAATGGGAATCTCCAAAGCTAGAGTGTCTTTTACTCCATGGAAGAGACACTCAAGAAATCCAAGTTAAATCTATTTATAAGGTTGCATTGAAATGAATGAATGAATGAATGATAATGAAGGAATGTTTAAAGTTAAATCATTAATCCAATGAATATGCGAACGGTTCATGGATTGGAATCGTAATTTTATAATTAATCAAATGATTAAAGTATTTGTGGTCCAAATTAACTTGAGTAAAGATGCCAAGCTAACCAAGTAATTTGAGCTCCTAACCTCATAATTATCAATGATATGAGATAAGGGTTTGCCTACCCAATCCAATCATTTCTTTTTTTAAATTCTCTAAATAAAATTTTATTTTGTTTTTTTATACACGTTTTAAATATTATTTATTATATTTTTAAAAAATTTTATTATATATTTTAAATATTATTTAATATTTATTTCAAATTTTATACATGTAAAACAAAAAAAAAAAAATTATACAATACCTTTAGCTATGGTAATCAAGTCTTACCAGATAAATGTATTATATTTATATATAATATATTAAATAATTTAAATTATTTGAGATTAAAAAGTGACAATTTAAATTATTTTATTAAATTTATGAGTTAATTTTAACTTAATTTTTTAAATAATTATATTAAAAATTAAAAATTAATATAATTATCAAACAATAAAACGAGTTATAATTATGTTATTTATTTAATTATATATATATATATTATAATATATATTTTTAAAATAAATTATTTAAAATTTTAATAATATTATAAATTAATTTATATATTAAAAATTTAAATTAATATAATAATATTATATTATATTAATTATTTAATAATTATATTATTATATATTAATTAAATTTATAAATTAATATCGAATTCATACTTTAAAGAGGGGATGGTGTAAAAGATAATGGTTGAAATTAGGACTAGAATAGAATTATGTAATAGGTACCCACGTAATAGGTACCCACTTAAGCTTGCAAATACAATTAACTCCTTTGATTAATATCATTAAAACTAGTAATTAAACCCAAGTAATTTTAGTTAAGCAAAGCAATTAAGAAAAACAAAGAGAAACAAACGAATTAAGAATCCGGTCACCCTTGTAGACATCGACGGCTGAGAATTCCTCCAAACCCCGTTTGCGGAGACACGGCGCCGCACGGCACCCTACCCATTTCCTTGGAACCCGGAACTAAATATGAACAATCCTTCGTACTGTACTTATAAAGCTTAACCATGGTTAAACCCACCACCACAGTTAACCTAACCATGGTTAATTATCTATATATGCATATGTGCTCGTGCCCTTTTTGTTCTTCTTCTTTCCTTGTTGCTTCAATTATTCTCTCTTCCTTCTCCTCTGTTATTCTTGTGATCCAAGAAATTAAAAAAATAAAAATTAAAAATCTCTTCTTTTTATTTGAATTATTTTGTCTGATGTGTTGAAGAAGAAGAAGAAGAAGATGAGTTGCAATGGGTGTAGAGTTTTGAGAAAAGGTTGCAGTGAAAACTGCATGCTTCGTCAATGTCTTCAATGGATCGGCAGCCCCCAAGCGCAGGCAAACGCCACCGTTTTCGTCGCTAAGTTCTTCGGCCGCGCTGGTCTCATGTCCTTCATTTCCGCCGTCCCTGAAACCCAACGACCCTGTGAGTTGATTATTCAAAATAAATAAAAGAATATTTTGCTGTCTTCTTTTTTTCTTTGGTTTGGAAGGGAGAAAAAGCTTTCTGCTTTGAGAAGTGTTTGTTCATGTTAAATTTCAACTCATTTGTGTTTGGTTTACTGTTTCCGCAGCATTGTTTCAGTCACTGCTGTTTGAAGCAGTGGGACGTACGGTTAATCCGGTGAGCGGCGTAGTAGGGCTCTTATGGACAGGAAACTGGAACATATGCCAGACAGCGGTGGAGACAGTTCTTTCCGGCGGCGCGTTGCAGCCACTACCCTACCCCTTGGTTGCAGAATTAGATGAGGTGTCAGAATCTGCTGTGAACAAGTCACCATTGAAGAGAAAATCTTGTTTCGATGATGATGATAATCATGACCCGGAAAGATTTGGACAGCTTCCCACGAGCGATCTTGTTCTGGGTTTGGCCCCAGGTTTGCCACAGCAGGCAGCGAAGCGGCGGGCGGCGACACCGTCAGAAGAGTCAGAAACGATGACGTCGGTAACTGGGTGGGAGAGTTCTCAAGGAGGAGGTGAAAGGAAGCTTTTGAGATTGTTCTTCTGAGCAAAACTAACACTCTGTTCTCTCGTCGTTAACATATGTTTTTTCTAGGTAATTTTTAGAATCAATCTATAATCTTTCTTTACATTCCCTCACCTTGGCGATGATATATACGATTGTGAACAGAAGTTATCATTCAATGTCTTCGTATTTGGGTTGCCATAGCTTTTAATCTACGAATAATTTATGATCATTCTTTGTTAGAGATTGCTCTGTATTTGCTGTCATTCAAACAATGGTGGAATAGGTTAACCAATTCTGCAAACCATGGAATTGATTACGAAACAGAATTAGCAGAGCATTAGTTCAGATGATGAAACTGAAAGGTGACTGACTGACTGACTGGCCTTTGAGAAGGGTAAAGAGTCATTTGCATATTTCCTTTTCATAATAGCCCAGAAATCAAAATTGTTCTACATTCTTCTCTTCTGGTTCTGGTCCCTGTACAGCAAACAAATCCCACCAACACGTCAAAAAGTAATGGAAAAAGAGAGAGAGAAGTGAACTGAAGAATGAAGAGGGCCAGCCAGCCAGGCTTCTGATGGTGGGGAAGCATGTCAGCATCGGATTATTTGTTTTTTCCCGGTCCTTTTCTTTCTCCGAAATCTGGCAAATAAACCAATAATAGGATTCTCGCTAGCACTGCCACCATCAGGCAACTGGGTCTGAGACAGTGGGTTGGGTTTGGGTGGGGTGGGGTTCCTTTCTAAACCCAATGGCACGATTTTAAAAAAAATAAATTAAATAAAAATTAATTTCACCATCTCCACCTCGTGTTTCTATGCTACAACCCCATCATTCCTTGCACTTTTCACTTTTGACCCACTCCACTCCTTTTCTTCTAAGTTCTCATCCTCTTGCCCACTAAAGCTTCCTTGCCCTTTTGCCATAAAATTATAAAATTAAAATATTTAATAAATATTTATTTATTAAAATTTTTATTTTTTATTTTTTTTTTATAAATTTGGACACCCTTATATTCAAACCCACTCTATATACAACATGGGTTTAAATAAAATAATATTTTAAAAAAAAAAAATGGTGCAAGGCAATTTATAATATTTATTATAATTTAAGTTATTAATTATATTTATTGATTTTAATTATCAATTAGTAATTACAAGCTTTAATATACAAAATTGAACCAAGTAAATATTAAAGAATTATGGCCATTAAAACAACGTGTCAATAACATTAATAGCACGTGGGAAAATGTGGTTAATGTTAAAAAAAATAAAAACATAAAAATGGCGAAGGGCAGGCTGGCGGGGTGACAGAATTGTTATTTACACCGGCGGCGCATGTTAGTGGTGGTCATTTGGATTGTCAGTTCCCCATGCGCCGGAAGTACAACGTGAGCTGTCTCTGACTGTGATTGGTCAAATAGTCAATACAGTCAACTGTTTTTTTTTAATTTAATTTTTTCTTTTTTGACTTTAACTCTGCCACTTCCTGTCCCACTGTCCCCTGTGACTGCTTTAATCACACTATTTCCCACTAGAGAAAAATATTAATATAAATAAAATAAAATTTTATTTATTTATTTCATATTTTTTAAATTAATTTTTTTTGAAGAATCACAAAGAGCAACACCACTGAATCTAAAGAACTTCGATTATCTGCTGCTTTAATTTGAAGTATGTCCTAATGGATTTATCTGTGTTAAACGTTGCATTCCTTGTACAAGTGAGAACTAGCAGGAGAAGCTGGTGCCTGAACTGACAATGAATGAAGCATATGAATCACTGCAAGCATGAAAGGTACTGGGCATCAATGTTCAACAATGTCACTTGGTCCTTCCTCCTTATCAAAACAGAATGCAGGCACATAACTGTCTTAAAGCTACACTGCATGATTGAACTGGGATCGTTTATATATCGACTGACTCACCGGGGACAATCTTGCATGCCAAACATCACATCGGAAGATAAGATAAGGAGTACTGGGTGAAGAACAACTATCATGATTATCAAAATGATCAGACGAATTTTACATATATACATATTACTTTCCTTTGGCCTGGAAAACAGAAGAGTTCTTGTATACAGCTAATTAGTGAGAGAGGGAAAAGCTACATTCTTTAATCTTCTGATACAAAGAGAAATATGAAATATATGCATAGGAGACCACAACTGGTTTCAGAAATGCCAAACGAGAAGCCAAAGCTAGCTATTTAATAAAATTCTTCTTACCTCCGATGCACCTCTACCCAGTGGAAAAAGAAGAGGGTGGTTGTAATGTTAGAGTTTAGATTGAGTGAGCGTGCGAGCGAGTGAGTCATCAAATAAGATCAGTTTTACACACGTGTTGTCAGGCTGCTGGTAGTCGGTATGCGATTCCGTTGTATTATATGTGTTCTCAAGCTACAATCCTTAATCTGTTGAAAAGTAATTGAAAAACAATTTAAGGACCTTATTAGGTGGGAAGTAATTCAGAAAGATAAAACAGATAGCTTCATTTACCTGCAAGGCTGATAAAGTGGATGAAAAATCTTTACATCGCTCAAGTAAAACCCTTTCTTTTGCAGTCACATTCATGAGTTCCACCATGAAGAAATTCATGTTTTCTACCTTTGAACAACGAAAAGTTTTAGATATTTAAGTAGATGTGCCATGACGAGTCATGTAAGGATAGTAAATGACTTTCAACCAACATTATATGAATTAAAACTTTTTTTCTATGCCCTTGTTTCAGCATTTAGCAAAGGCTATGTTACAATTTAAAATATCTTATTTTCCACCGTCAAGGTGGAAACTATATTGAGAACTTTCAACAGTGAGATCTGTGGAACTAGAAGCCAGAGGCAGTAAGAATCATGCAATTGGCGGTCATGGCTGGATGAAGAAGCTATAGCGTTAGCAATAATCTTTGTTCTCAATGAGAGCAGCCTCATCTACTTCAGGAGAAAGTCTTAAGCACTGGTTTAAACTTTTGGGTCAAGTGGTAACATGGTATCAGAGCGAGTTGACCAAGTAATCAAGTGTTTGATTCCCCACTGTTGTTTGGGCCCACCATTACCTACTGGCTTAAGCCTTTTGGTCAAGCATTAACTTAACATCCATACACCAATCCGATAAAATTTCAACGCATACTTTTATTTTGAAATTGACTAATCACTGTCCCATACAACACATATACATTTAAACGATGTGGCAACATTTTATTGGATAGCCCCCATGATCACCGTCCCTGTAAGTCCTTCTCCTTCTTAAGTTAAAATGATAGGCAACTTCATATTTTTGGAGGAAAGCTCAGTTTATCAGACAGTGACATCTTGTGCTCAGTAGTCAATTGTTTCTCTCTTGTCCACAAGCACTAAAGATATCAAAATAAGATAAACACTCTAGCCGCATCTAAATCTGAATGGATGAATTTCATTTGGCACTGGCTAATCATCTAAATCCCAGCTTCTTATGGCCCTGGGAATTCATGGGCTGTACTGACTGGACTCATCCAATATGAATACCACAAAACAGGTTCCTTCACTTAGGCATCACAGATGCAGCCACAAAGTCCACAACCAATCAATTGAAAATAAGAGGCAAAAGGGCAATTTATGATAACTGATCGGTCATCTTAGCTTCTGCTTCACAAAGAAGACAAATTGATGCCAATACCCAAGATCTTATTTACTATAAGTTTACCTAACTCTTTCCTGCAGTTTTCTTGCAGTTGACCAGTCAGATCTAGCTTTTCATTAGCTATCAAAACCAAATGAATTAATGAAAGGTTTGATTTAGGCCCATACTAATTATGTAGGGTGATACAAGAGGATTAGAATTTGAATCCAATTAACATTAAGGTTGAGGAGGGGTTTGGTTTATGTTTATTTACTATTTAAAAACAAGTGAAAAATTAGGGTCGTACAAATTATTACTCTATTTTCTAAAAGGTACTTTTATATCAAACAAGGAAGCATTCATTAGGCTCTGTTCACTTTTTCATCATCTCCTCTACTCCCTAGGAAATGCTCAAGTTAGGTAAAACCAGTTAGTAGCTATGTTAGTTTTAATTTTAATTTGTTACAATTATTAACATAATCAAACCCACAGCATAGTGTATTATTTTCTAGTCCTATAGTGTTCTTAATAAAGTAATGTGCTTACCTTTGATGATAGCAAGCATATCGAGGATGCCATTGCCCGCATCACATCAACTGCTGAACTGATAGCATCCTTCAGATTTTGGATATCGGCCTATTATGTAGAAAAAGGAAAAGGAAATATAAATTTAAAAAATAATAATAAAAGAAACCAGAGTTACTTAAAATTTTGAAGTCAGAACAACTTATGCATTAATCACTTTTATGCTTCACTGGTAATTAGAGCAGTTAAATTTTTCTTAAAACAAAATATGTGAACATACTATTGCTTTTCCAACAACTGGAAGACGGAGAGTACTGGCCTTCAAAGCTTCGGTTGCTCCAAGCAAAGAATGACAATGATCTCTGTCTATAAGAGCCCATTCTTCCAGATAAGGCATCTACATTCAACAATTATATAAAACAAGAAAAAAAAAATCAGTTCAGAACAGAAAAAGATGCTTGTGTTATTGGCATCTCAATTTAAGGGAGGAAAAGAAAGGAAAGAAAGAAAAAAGGATATATGATCTATTGTGTATGTGAAGTACTAGGATATAAATCATCTAAGAGAAACAACCATCAATCACGTCATTTTAGACCCTTTACAGAAACATGCATAGCTTCACAAATGCCCATCTTTTTTGAGATAGAGAGAATATTCAAGAAATTCAATTTTCCAGATTGCATCCACCAGATTTGGGATCATTTTATTCATCTTGCTTTGGTTCCCACAAGCAGAAGTGCAAGAACATATAAATGTAAGGGAGAATATCATCCATCTACACTACATTTGCGCAAACATCAAATCCATACACCTAGTTTGAAAAATCATAAACAACCTACATAACACGATGTCTGATTAAATACATATAGTTATTTGATACTTTTTTCAAACTAGGTGTATGCATTTCATGTTTGCACACTCATGGGTAGGCAGATGAAACTTTTCTGATGACTATAAAGTGTTTCTCATGAAAAGTAATATGGATTAATTAGAGAACAAATATAAATAATATAATATAAGTTTGCAGAATGTAAGACATTCTTATAATGCTTGTTTCATTTGTTGGCTCCTCTACCTAAATAGTTGTTTGCAGCTGTATAAGTGGATAGTTTCTTTAAGAAACCTCAACTGCAAATTCAATAGTGGTTTTCTTTTCTTTTTTTTTGTGGAATGTATTATAATGGTGTTTGAAGTAAAGAAAAGAGTAGAAAAAAAAGAGTTTGGGGAAAAAATATGACATTTATGGTATATTGTTTTAGGTTAAAATATGTATTTTTATACTTATTACATGTTTGAGGGTATTATAATCAATTCACACGTGTTCTTTAATAGCAATGTAATGGAAGAGGATCCAGGTGATGCCTTGTGCCACATTTAGTATTTATTTGAGACCTTTTGATACTTCGTATGGTTGTATAAACAAAGACCAAAAGTTAGGTACTGAATAATAATTTTCCTATTTTAGAAGAGTAATACTCTGAATCTTACTTGTCCCTTGAGGATGGAAGTCAATTTCAACTTTTTCCTCAGCAACAGTAACTTCATTCTTTTAAGAGTGACTGAATGCCGAAGTTCTGAGATTGTTACCCATGTGTTCCACAAATTTTTCTGGTACAAGGAAAGCATGTACAAACTTTTCAGAGGGTGGTAAGAAGTTCTAAAATTAAGAACACGGCATTTCATAATTAAAACAAGCAAAACTCAACAAGAAAGAAAAGATCAAACTCAATCTCGAGGAATTTGTTTGAAACATCTTTACAGTAGGTGCATTAGAGGTCCTAACAAATTCACTTTCAACAACTCAGCTTGATTGAACCTGTGGATGAACCTCAGCTGATATGTTTAGCTTAGCTGTTAGATAGTCCATATTCGACCAAACTCAATCATGTACTCGAGATTGTTCATCAGCGAACCCCAAGGACAAATAAATACCTATTCATCCATTGCACTCCGATTTCCAGAGGGAGATGAGAAACCTAAATCTTAATTTTAAGTAATGTAGATGCAATTTCAACGATCCAACCATCATCTTCTTTAGCAGGACAACAGTTGGGCATTACCTCTCCCCTTAAGCAATTCTAAGATAGAACAGCTTACTTTGACTGTTAACTTTCAACAGTTTGATAAAACAAATTATTTCATTGTTTCCTCTAAGCAGTCACTTATACTCTAGCGACCTATTAAGGCAAGCTTAATGTTCGTCAATTTTGCCCCATTAGCAGTGAATACCAATACTGAAGAACAAGATCCTTGAGGATAAGCACAAATGAGATGGGATCATATCTGTTTTAATGAGGAACTATCAACTCGTGTAACAAGGAAATAAAAGATAGATATAAATTTTACAATTAAATTGAAACAATCAAATTGCATTTGGAGTGCATACATAACACAGATATCCATATTGAGCCTATGTCCATTTATAAAATATATGCGACACAAGCAAAAGCAGAAAATTGATATTGTAAACTACTTGTGCCTGGAAAAGACAATACCTTGAGTATTAGAAAACTCAGAAGCAATAACAACCTAGTTTAGCAAAGCTGGAAACAATACAACCCGAAGAGGCCAACTTCAAGTTGAGACAAATTACAGGCCCTAATGCACATCCTCAACTCTCATTTGTCATTGCCTCCACCTAGTCCTGATAGTCCTTTCATTTTCCCATACATACTCATTGTTTTCATAATGCAGCTTGACCACGGAAGCTAACATCCATCTGTCACCACTTGATACAACTAAAACCAGACCAGGTTGGGGAGAGGGTGTGTCATTGATTCACATTCAAGAAGAGACATGTACAGAAAGCTGTGATAACTACCTCCCATAGTAAAGATTGATGTCGAACATTAGCTACATTAAGAAATGATTACTAACACATTTTAGACATCAATAAATTTGAGAAAGGTATGAGTAAGGGCATCACTGACCAATCAATCATGAGCAGGGATGAAACCTTGATGGATCCTCTCTACAATGAGAATTAAAAAGAACAAAGACAGAGATAACCTCTCCAATAATAACTTATCAGACAAAAAGAAGGGGCTCTAAGTCTGCAATGTTTCATTTATTTTCCACATTATTGACTGAATTCAGTTGAAACACAAAGTACCCTGAATAGAAAGGACTGATGCAGTGGATATCAGAAAATTTATTAATCTTATGAAAGGCAACAGAATGTTGCCATTAAGAAAGCAACAGACTAGCAGCAAAGATTGATAAGGGAAATCCCACAATGCTTCCCCATGAAGTTTAAGAAAATAAAGTACTCCAATAAAAAGATCATACAGATGTAATAACAATGATGTAGTCCCACCTGAAGAAAATGCAGCGCCATTTGTTGAGGCATAAATGGTCTAGAGTTTTGCCCTAGTTCTTTTTTGCCTCAAACAAACCATACACAGGATATTTACTTCATACAAGAATAATTAATAGTCCCAACAAGTCTAAATTTAATGTGTCTAGGACACAAAATTCTACCTAGTTTATGCTCATAACTTAGAGAAACGCTGCAACAGATATTGGAGTATTTCCCAATATTGCTGCCAGAGAAAGCAATAAAATGCATGTGCTACCCGCCCGGACCACATTGAAAATCTGCTCTTCTAATGTACAATTTTAAGAAATTGAAGTTATAATGAACTACTACATAGAAGAGATTGTATAGACATAATAACAGTAGTGTAAGGCGTCACACAGACAACGCAACATCTTCCACTGAGGCCAAAGGGTTCTAGAGTGAAAACCTATCATTACTGCTAAACTCTCAATTCACTCAAAGACTTTATAGTCCCTGAACACCACTGCGAATCATACAAAGGTCCTTCCTTCTCTATATTAATCATCCTGTGAATAAAATGCCTATGCTAACAAGACATCACATTGAAAATTCACCCTTCTAATCTACAAGTTCAAGAAATTACAGATTACAATGAAATACTCAAAGAAGAGATTGAATAGACATAATAACAGTCGGTAATCCTTCCCACAGACAATGCAGCATCTTTTGTTGAGGCCAAATTGTTCCACAGTGAAAATCTACCTTTCAAGCTCTCCATTCACTCAAAGACTAAAATCACTGAACACCATTGTGAATCACCTTTAGGTCCATACTTCACTATGTTAGTCTACCCATGAATCTCAAACAGACACCTATACACGTTGCTTAAGAAATATAAATTTCTCCTTGGAATGCAATCTGTATTAATTGAAGAGCAGCCTTCATTGTTCCAAGTTTACAAACCCATTTGTCATAACACTGATATAATGCCAAATTTGATGGCAACCAAAAAAAGTCAGTGCAATGAATAATATGATTTCGTCACAAGAGGACTGGTATGAGTTTTCCTTTTTTAGTTAACTATACAATTCATTCAACGGCCAACATTATCAGCTACAGTGTTTTTTTTTCCCCCCAAAACCTATGTATAGTTAAGTATGTGAGCATTCTAGATAAAACTGAACAAGTGCAACTCAAAGTTAAGCAAGCATTAACTGAAAATCTTAAAAACATATATAAGTACAAACCATACCTCTGCACTCAGACGCTGCAACCTGAACGTAGCATCTGCCCGAGCATTTGCAAACCGCCATTGCAAGTAACGGTTATATAGAAGCCTTAACATATGCGCATCAACAATTCGATCCTCTCCCATCTTCCCTCTCCTTATATCCACAGAAAAACTGAGAATCGAAGGTGTGTTACTAGAATTCCCACCCAAAACACTACCAACAGCATTTCTCATTCTAGCAGGACTAGGAATGCCCCTTGATGGGGACATACCAGGACTATTCCAAACCTTACTAGGAGATGCAGGCCTATTGGCTCCCCTAATAGGTGAAGCCTTGGTTCTTGGAGACATATTCAATGCACTATCACTTGAAAATCTTTTTGATTGCAAGAATTTTGATGGGTTACTCGTTCTTGACCCGGGACTAGCAGATAAAGGTGACCCTGGATCTTGCAATCTTCTCAACCGGCTGTTAGTTTCTTGCCAGAATCTAGCGGAAAAAACAATACCACGAGCAACTTTTTTCAGCTTTGAAACAACACCACCAGATTCTGGCACCCCAGAAGTGTTGGTGCTACCAGATGACACACTATCAGTATCATCAGATGTTACAAGATCACAAGACTCATTCGTCAAGAAATTCCCACCTTTGTTTCGTTTAGCACTATCTAAATCCAAGCTCAATCTACTCTCATTTTCCATCAAAGATTGGTTCAATGACATAACCTCCGGCCCAGATCCAACCCCAACCAACATCCTGCTTTCAACACTACAATCCAAACTACTTGATAACGGGTGAGAACCCGGATTTCCTTGACGGGTCCTACCCGGCCATGGCTGATCTCTTACCGGAGTCGCTCTCCTCCTCTCCGGAGTTGCCTTTGCTTTAGTCTTGCTAATGGGAAGCGAAAAGGCCTGTCCTTGAAAAGAAACAGACAGACTCCTCGTTGAAGTTATAAGCATTTTTGATGCTGTCGAAAGTTCTTGGCTTCCATTGCTTTGTTTAGAGCTCGGAGCTGGAGTTATTGGCCTCGGAGCAGTAGCATTCACAGGTCGCCTTCTATCTACAGATTGCGATCTTTTAGGCCCTGCAGACGGGAATGTACTTTGTAAAGTTGATGAATTTGTGGAGCGAGACAAAAAAGGAGAAGAAAATCTCTGGCTTTGGCTCTTCGTTATTGTTGCCGTAGTCGTTGTTATTGTAGACGATGAAGGTGAAGAAGAAGAACGAGAAGGTGACATATATCTCGAAGAAACTTGCCTTCCTCTGGGTTTCCTCGGACCATTAATAACACCATTATGTCCATTGTCTTTCTCTGAAAGCAAAAGGGGAGGTCTTGAACTTGTAGTTGGGTTCTCTCGCTGTGCATTTTGTTGGACTTCCTCTGCTTGAGAAATGGCAACCACCATCATCAGAGAACTGTGAAATCTTTCTCTTCACATTACCTCTTTCTTAGTCCAAGAATGTATTCTTTTTCCACTTAAACCCAGAAAGAATTGGTTCTTGTTCATTGCAAGAAAATGCAAAAAAGAGCTAAAGATTAAGAGATTCCAGTGGAAGTAGAGAAAGCAGAAATGGGTAAGTCAAGATTTTAGCACTCTAGGGAACAGTGGCAAGAAACAGTGCTCAGTGAATTCTGAGATAGAGAGCGAGAGTAGGTGAAGTGAGGTGGGAAGTGGCTTTTGGGTTTGGGTTTTCTTGAATCTATAGAGGAACGGTGAGCTTAAATTTAATCATATTTTTCAGTTTAATCAAATCTTAATTATTATTTATAAAGTTTTGCAAATTTATTTATGTCTTTTGGTTATTAAACCTAATTATTATTTATTATTAAGCTTAATCAAACCCATTAAATCCCTCTTTTTAGGAAAAAAAAATGATAATTTACACCAATTATTCAATAATTGAAAGAAATAATAAACCTTACCTTTTCATATAATTTTTTAAAAATTTTATTACACATAAATTTATTGGCAATATAATTATTAAATACTTTATTATTATATTTTTAATATTAAAAATATATATAATAATTATAAACGTACACGTATGCGCGCGTAGGTATATATATCTGTGTATATATATATGTATGTGCAATGTTATGTTAATATTATTTAATATTTTATTGTTATATTTTTAAAATTAAAAATATATATAATAATTATAAAAATATATACGTACACTTGCACACACACATATATAATGTTATGTTAATATTATTGCATATCAGTTAATGAAATACTCATATTTAAGTGTAATATTATTATTTTTATATTACATGTTATTTAAAAATAGATAAATATAAAAAAAAATTCGTACTAATGATTAAGGGGGCATGGATTGTCTTTTAAATGAGTAATTAGAAGTGCATAATGATGCAATTATGAAATCTTAATTGCTTGCATGAAGGGAATATGAAGGAAAGATGTGGAGAGAGGGAGGGGAATGAATGATCTAACCTCCATGAAAAGCTCTCTCAAGCAAATTGAGAAATTGATATTGCCAATTGAATGGAAGTTTCATCAACAATGCTTTAGTAGTTTTACAAAATCAAAGAGACAAAGCATTTGCCTTGTGATTATTGCAACCTTAAGTTATTACAACATTCATTTTTTTGTCTTGTTAATTTTATTTATTTATTTAAGATGTTATGTCTCTTTTTGTCTCTCTCAATTCATACATTCCTTGCTTTCAACTCATTTTTATTTTTATTTTCATTTCTAGAAAATATATCATTAACCCTCTTTCTCAATAAACCTTCATTACTCAAATTTGGTCTAGAAAATTTGTAAATATTTCACAATTTTTCATAACTATAGTCATAATATACCCTTCAATAAGTAATTTAAGTTCTAAAACTAATAATGAGTTGGGATGAAATTAAGAATATTATTTTTTTCATTCTTTTTATTTTAAATGAGATAAAATTTTAATTAAAATTTATTTAAATATACATAGATATTAAACAAATTATAATTTTAAACTCTTAAATTAGAAAGATAATTTGTTGTTAATATTAAAATTTTTAATTTAGAATATGGTATGAGGATTACTTCAAAGCCAAAAGATAGTTGACTAGATGTGAGAACAATGATAGTCCACACCACTACAATAAGTAGTATTGGAAAGGTGATGGGTCGTATTATACTCATTGCTTTCCTTTACAATATTTGAATTAATCATGTGCGATCATTTTAAATATTTATTTTACGTTAAATTTAAAATATAAATATAAATTTTAAAATAATTAATANAATAATTAATATAAAAATAAAAAAATTTAAATGTGTCTTAGTATCATAATTAAATTCTTATTAAGATTATTATTTAATGATATTATTATTATTATTATTTTTGAAGGGGACCAAATGTAGACAAAACAAGGGACAGAACAGTGATGGGTAAGCTAGATTGCAGTCTAGAGCCCACATGTATGAACCAAAAGAAAATTAAATGATGATTAGATTGATAACCGACAGTAAAAACCAATTAACAACTGATGTAGGAGTTGTCGTATCCCTTACCCTATATGTGGGGCTATTTGTTATAGAATGATGAAAGTTGGGAATTTTCTTTTTCTCTTGTGGGCATTTGACTTAGGGCACACTCAATAGTATAATTGAGTTAAAAGTAACACAACACAACACACCCACTAAGTGACCTTTTATGTTTTCTTTTGTACACACATTACATTATTGTACTTAGTTACCTTATTTTCAAATTAGTTATAGTCCGATTTAATATTGAATTGATTCTACTTAATTTTATGAACGAAATTTAAAAAAAAATTTAATAATATTAATTTTTAATAAAATTTATCTATTTTTTTATTAAAATTTAATATTTAATACTTTTATCAAACAACAATTATGGCTTAAAGTTGTTACACTTTAATACTAAATGGACTCTTAGATGAATCCAATGCTTTCCAAACATTACTTTCCTTTCTATTCATCCTTGCAACTTGAATTAATTGAATGTTGCTTACTACTCACACCTCAAACAAAAATAGATTGACAAAATCCTAATATTTAATTTAAATTGAGCAATGTGATTATTACAAATGAATGTAAAATTATATGTTAATTTAAATATTTTAAGTTTGATATAAAAAATCACCACTTGTTTAAGCAGGGTTTACATCGTCACTTTAATATTGAGTTTGAATTTTTTTTTTTTTAATATGCATGCATAAACGTATATATAATTTATAAAAATATTACATATTTAAAAATATTAAGATTAAAAGTACTTATCAATTGTGCATAATCAAAACATGTTTTTATGTAAGACTAAAAATGGGTTGGCATTAAAATTTCTTAGAATCCAAGATTCCAATATTATTGATCTATCCAAAGAAGAAATTGGAAGCACTTTTGAGGTCCTGCACCCCTAGCTTTCCTTTTAGCACATGCTTTTCTTAAATTTTAATTTTTGATAAATACAATCTATTTCTTGCTATTTCAGCATAACAAGATTAGCTTTATTGAGAAACTAGCTATATTAAGAAGATATTAAGCAAATAAGCAAGAAAGAATAAAAGCACTTCCTGTACAAGCACAAGCCAAAGTGAGAGCAATGATCCATTTAACCAACCTACTTGACTAAATATTTCTTCTTCTTTAAGTTATTCCAGCATGTGGTCTTTAGATTTCCTTTCAAACGTCAATCAATTTCTTTATCTTCAAAGTGTCATGGCCAAATATGGAAAAGCATCCAAGCTTCATATTGCTCCATCTCACCAATGGAAGGAATTATCTCCGGGAAGTTGTTCAACCGTGCAGTGTTAGAGGCTGATGTGATGCAGCTATCCGAAGTAATTAACACTATGCTCAAATGGTTATCTAAGTAATCCGAAAACATGTAGTGAAAATGTTACCAAATGGGTCGTTGTTTTTCTGGCAAATGAAAAGGAAAAGTCGGTTTCTTAGCAACTGACAATCCAATGTCTTCATCTGCATAAGCAGAGATGTAATGCTGATATTAACCAGTTTCCAAACTGCAACTTAAGTTTTGGGCCCTTCACAAAGTTTCCTAAGTATGAAACTAGCATATCCTAACAGAGTATAACTGTTTCACCAATGGAATCTGTTGGTAGCCTTGATATTGGAAGTTCTAAGCAGGTGGAGGCAACGGAGAGCCACGAGGGAAGGGATGATACGGCGGTGACAGCTTCGGAATGAAAGGCATGAGAGGAGTACCACGCTCAATCGGACCAGATGTCCCAGCAGCTGATGAACTTGGAGCTGGATCAATCTGGTCGTAGTCCTACCATCCCCAATTGGTGCTACAAACAAATCCTCCTTCTCAGCAAACTTTGGAGCATCTATGAAGATAAAACCTGATCAAAATTAATTAACTGCACAGTCAGTTCCCTAATTAATGTTGTTACTGCTACATTATCCCCAATGATGAGAGAACTCGTATCTGGGTTCAGTTCAAATATATTAGTACAACATCATGTAGAAATGGAGACACAGTGAACTCAATTTGCTAAACCAAAGTTAAAAAGGTCATAATTAAGGCTCAAACTTGCAGAATGCCAAATACCAGTCAGAATTACACAATCAAATATCATATGGCTTAGCGTCAATTGTCAAAAGTAAATCATATGGCTTTAGATACCAATTTGAAAATAAACTTGGAATCCTGGCTTCTCACTTGGTTCATTGTAGTTAGATGGGAAAGACTGGCTACCTTGGCATGCAGGTGTTGGGACATGCTCTGATGATCTTTGATAATCCATGTGTAATTTGTTGTAATGAGCTGTAAAAGAGCGAAAGCATAATGTATGATGTGATAAGGTTGGTATCACTAACAAAAGGGGAACTTGTTGATAGGGTCAAGGAGACTGTATCGTGCAATCATGTGCAAGCCAGAATTAGTATTCATGAAGTAGATTAAGTTTTCTATATCTAGAAAGTTTGATCCCTACTCTCACTTGATTAAACCAAGGAATTTAAACCATCGACTATAGAACTTAGAAGAGACGTGCTTCCACAAATCTGGCGGTTGCTTCAGGTTCTTACGTTAACAGGCTGAACATCAGCAAGCCAAGTTTGTCTGATTCTTTTCTCAGGAAATCAAATGCAACTGTAGCATGCAATACGAAGAAGAACGCAAACAAATGACGGAGAACAGAAAACAATTGGTCTCTTTTCATTCAGACAAAAATACAACTTACCAATGGAGACAATAAGAATAGGAAAGTCTTCAGCCTTACAATGAGTGGTGGATCCACTGACAATGAGTAACATAAGAGCAGCTTTGGCCAGCTGGAACAAAACCCAAAATCCAACCAATTTCATCTTCCTCACTATACATCTAGTCCATTACATACCCAGATGGAAAACAAGAACACAAATTATTTGTGTTGACAAATGACAATGGCTTCGTTGTTTATGTGATAAACAGAACAAAAGATAAGCGTGAAGAGCATTGAATTCAAATGTGGTGAAAACTGAGTCGTCTGAAAATTAGAAGACAGTCAGCCAATGGTTGCAGATATGATTAGGTACTTGAAAAAGATCATTATCGAGATACACTTTCGAAGTTCTTTACTTAATACGGAGGCAATATGCAGCAGACTCTGGCAAATTGTATTAAGATGCCAATTCTAATGTCCGAAATTTGCAACAATATTAGAGCCATCCGGTCATTTGTCTGAAAATTTAACAATCCATTCTTAAGAAAATGAAAATTTTGTTAAAAAAAGGAAATCCCACTTAAAATGAACCTCCCATCAATGATTACCAGGTGTTGCCACTGAGCTGTCCAACAATCATCACAGTTCAACGATACAGTTCTGTTAGATAAATTGCTCTATATTCAAATCAATCCTCCAGCAAAACAAATTTTGCAGAGTTGTCATCAATGGATCTTGCGCCGAAGCAAATGATAAGTCTGGCACAGTGTTGAGAGATAAGCATCGAGAACAGTTACTCAACACCTGCCATGAGCAAACTATGGTTGCACTGATTTCAATCAATTAAAAATCACAGCTATGATGATAAAATAAGCAAAAGAACAAAAAGAAGCAAATTTTCAAATCTTATAAGTAATGGACAATGTTTTTAGTCAACAATCACTTCAGGTTAAAGCATTAAATCAACTAGACATAACATCATTTCAAAAGTTCCTTGACAAAATAGAAATTGCTATGCGCGCGAGTATGACAGCTGCAACTCTTCTTTCTGAGACAAAATTTTAAACCTTTAGCGGTACTGCAAAACAAAATTTCAGAGTATGAGAACCCACACAAAGGATAAATGTTTTTAAAAAGTAAAAACTGCATGAGTATTTACGAAGGTTACCTTAATGAAACCAATCTCCTTGGCATTGCTACGGAAGCATTGTCTGCAGCACATGAGTCCATACTTCCTGATGATCCCATGAGGGTTCCCACATACCCGGCTTTACAAAAACAAAACAAAAAGAACAAAGTCAGAATCCATAAACTTTCACATAATCCTTTCATCAACAGTAATAATGACATTGAAAGAGTGCAAGAAAATCACTAGCACCTAGGCAAATTCTTCTAGAACTCCTGCCTAAAAATAAGAATGATGCCTAACCTAATGGATATTAGTTGTCAGGAAAAGGCAAACACCAAACCCTATAACAAGACTTTCTCAACATGGAACAATATACACAGCATAAAAAGTTCTAATTCAATATAAAGGATTAGAACATTCATCATAAGACATTAAGACAAGTATCATCAGAATAGAAGTAAAAAAATATTAAAGTTGCACACCAGCACGCATTAATTAATGTACAATCATATCAAAGAGTAATATGAAGTTTCTCTACACTAGTTTTCCCCAATAAACTTCTTTCAGATGTAAATGAAACCAACTAATTCACAAAGAAGTCCAACATACATCTAACAATAGATAAATTAAAAAATATATACTTTTTGTAATATGCTTGTCAGCCACCGACTCATGAATACCATTAAACAAATCCAACACAAGATGGAAAATAAACAAACATAGAGAACCAATTGCATCCCTCCCAACCTTTTAGTTTAAAAGCAAACATATTCAGAAGTTGCACACCAGTATTATCAGATCAGACTCATATTGAGGAGCTAATCAAGCTACTAAGTCAAGATCACAAAGTCTTAACAATTCATAAATCACAAAGCTGTATCACTGACAATATCAAATAGACAAAAAAAAAAAATGAGGGCACAAAAAAAAAACACAGTAACAAACCAACTCAGGTATTTGATTGATGCCAAATAAATCCTAGGTGATCTTAGAAACTAATCCCAGAAAAAAAACCAAACACATCTTCAATATATATTAAGAACTATTCATATCAGCAAAACAATGATCATTCATCAAATCAAAAAAAAAAAAAAAGAGAAAACTACGAAACGCAGCAAGTATTTAACAGAATTAGAAATTCCTATTCACGCTCATTATTCATTTTTCTCCATCTTCTAAGCCCTCAAAAGTAGTGAAACAAAAAAAAAATTGACTTACCATGCCCGGGAACCGGGCCCGTAATTCTTGGGGTGAGAGTTCCAAACGTTGGAGTGACCCATGATTGTTTTCCTTTCTAAGAGAACTAAGAGCTGCCGCGCAGTAGCTTGTGTAAACCTTAGAATTTGCTGAGGAATTTTGAATTCCACAGAAAAAAGTGAGTATTTATATGGAAGACATAAACCCTAAGTTTCTATAGTGAACCCAATGCGTATTACGCATACCCCATCAGCAGACGTTGTTTGTTTGTTGGGCTGGGCCTAGGCGTTACCAGACGTGTTGGACAAATTAATTTATTATGATTTATGATAATTATTAGGGGATTATAACATATGGCTCCCATAAATTTTATGTTTCCCGTGTAAGAATGTAGTTGATGTATTGTATCAAATCGGTCCCTTATTTCCGTTGAAATGACTGAAGTACCCTTAACGCTGAAGTCAAACGCTCACTGTTAAAATTCTATACTATAAGGATAATATGGTTATTTAGATATACGTGATGGACCTATGTCATACGTATAGAATAATATATCTTCATCTGTGAAGATGTAATATTAAGGGACCTAACTATAATTATCCACCTCCATTGTTATTACTGCTACTTCCTCCTTCGTCATCTACGCTAAATCGAAACGGTGCGTATTTCGAAAATTAAAGTGCGAACAACTCTCCGTCAATGGCGAACCAGGCAACCTCTTCGTCTACACCGCCGGTAACAAAATATCGCTTCAGATGACAAACGTCACCTTTTTTGAATAAGTTTTTTGATGTCTTTGGTTTAAATTCAATCGTTTCAGGAAAAGGGAATCGGAGAGGAAGACGAGATGATGTTGGGAGCGGAATCGGGTTGGGTCGAAGCTCTGACCTCGTGTGATCACTTGGGTTCGTTATCATCCGATCTGACTCACATACCAATCCCTGATAGTTGCTGCAACAGGTCAGCCAAACCCTCTAGACAGACAAATTAGAAAATTTAACCTTTATGTATTAATTATGCAATCGTTTGCTTTCATAGTCTGAACTCCGGATTTTTAACAAATCTGATTGTTCAGTTTTTGGCCGGATTTTGTAACCTGTTGAACAATTTGCAATGTAGGTGCCAACACCCGAAAGAAAACTGGCTATGTTTGTGCTGCAAGGAAGTGCTTTGCAGCCGTTTTGTGAACAAGCATATGCTGCAGCATTACCAGCAAACAAACCACTCGGTAGCATTAAGCTATAGGTATGATTATGAACTGACAATATTTTCTGGATTTTCCTCTGTGTTTTATTTATGGGCAACATGTTCTGAAATTATATCTTTGATTTTGGAAAACAGTGACCTCTCAGTTTGGTGTTTCACCTGTGATGCGTATTTAGATGCTCAAGTGATTCAGCAACTGCGACCTGTTCATGATACTGCTTATATACTGAAATTTGGTGAGGCCCCGCCGATTCGAGGTTGAGGATCTCTAAGTTTGAAGATTAGCAGACAATGGATAGACTAGTTGTTAAATAACTGAAAACTTGGATCACAGGGTTCAGTTCTCCCCCAATATTAGATGCTAGAGGTAAGGGTGGGAACGAAAGGTGGAGATGATTTTGTGTTTGAACTGATTGTGGGTATTCCAATATCTGAATTTCTAAAGCTTGAGCAAAATGAAAGGTATTACTGTTTATTGAATTTAGACATCTTCTATTCATGGACAAATAAAGAAAATCAGAGACAATATTACTGGGTGTTGAATTCCACCTTCTTTTTTTTGTATCCAGTACTTGGCTTCTTAGATATGTCTACATCCCTGAATTTGTAGTTTCCTGTAGATCACATGCACGTTGTTCACACTCCAGCTTGCCCCACCTGGCATCAACTCGTTCACAGGGGAAAACCAATTTGCCAAGGCTGTTTAAATTGCCAACTTGTTAATTCTATTCAAGTGATTCAGTTAAAAATATGCGAAACAGGATAAACCCAAAGTCTGAGAACCACAATCCTCTGTTACCTTCTGTTAACCACATTATGCACGTGGCATAGCCACTGAGAGAACTCATTGTGAGATCCGGCCTGCACAGGATTTGCTCTGTGAAATGTGAACAAGAATACATCCATCAGTGAGGAAATATATTGTACTCAATCTCAATGGTTATTTGGTTAACCATGGGGACGAGAACACTAAGTTTCACATTTTCCCAAAATTTTTAGGCATAGGACCATTAAACACCATTTAATGATGACATAAATTGAACTGGATACTATGAAAATTATTCAGTTTAAGCATGAAAAAATAGGTTAGTCTCATGTTAAACACTATGTTCTCTTTCAAGCTTTCTTTCCCTAATACTACCTAAAAACAAACAATTTGCAGTAGGAAGGAATTTTAATTAAACGCCAGGTACTGACATTTACGGCTTTAAGTTTGATGTAACCATGGCTTGGGTGTCAAAAGAACTAACTTTTATTTTATTTTATTTTTGTATGTCCTGAACTAAATTTGCAATGAGTTTATAATTTAAACAAAACATGTAAAGTTTGAGAGAGTATAGCATTTAAGGTAATAACTTGATGGAGGTGAGTGATGGGTTAACAATCTCTGTCATTAAACATCAGTTGATAAAACTACTGCAATTTTATGCCTCAGAAAAAAGAAAAAAGGGACTAGCATTTACTAAAGAAAAACCTCCACTAGATTGAGGAAGCGGGAGAAGAACAGTGTACCTTAGCACTTCTTTAAAGTGATCTGCACATTCTTTGCAAGGATACATACGAGCTAATATTGCCATCTGCAAGCCAAATATTCAATGATTTTCATCTACTGTAAAATCCAGTCTACAAACTTAAAACACACATACAAGCTGGGCAAATTTAGGGTAATCAGCTTAGAAAGGGAAAATTTTCAAGTTACTGTTTAATTAGTCCAGCCATAATAGTGAATGGCCTTTCAGTATAAGAGAGTCAGATGGCAACTTACCAGTTCTTTTACATCCTTCTTTTGTTGTCTTGTTGGTTTTTCTGGATACTGAGTACAACAAAAAGTCAAAAGCTTCTTCTACTTTGCACAATCAAGAGCATAGTGATGAGTTAAAAAGTATCATTCTCTTGTATTTGAGTGCTTCGAGGGGAGTGAAGCTGTGATATGAACTTCTTTGCAGGACAAAACTAGAGATGGGGTAGGGTATAATTCATTGTAAATTCATAGCTATCATAATGTGAGACTAGGATATGCATATAACATTGCTAGTGACGACATTTTGGACTGTGTCTATAAAGAAATTGCATTTAGAAGTCTATACAGTAAAAAAAAAAAAAAACCTCTATGTTGTTGAGTGACAGCTCTGCAGATGCCAAGTTATAAAGAAATTTTTATGGTGTGGGTACAACGCAATTGCGACATACATTACAAAAAATCAACCATTTAAGAAATTGAAACCGCTATAAAGAGTTTAATTGCAAAGAACAGGTCAATAAAGATGACTGGCAAGCCAAAAAGATCAAAATTTCATTAAATGTTACTTTTATGGAGGAATATGCAAAATAATAATCACGATTGAAGTAGCCAAAATTAATAAGAAAATATGAACCCAATCAAAAAAATAAGAAAGAAAAACCAAAATTCTGAAGCAGGATTCAAGAAGAGAACCAATAGAAAAGAAACAAAATCGGCAAAGCACTGGTAATGAGACAGACCTGAGCACCAAGAGTGTGAAGAAAAGTCCAAGTGGCTCTTCCAAGCTCTTCTTTAGTCACAGGTGCAGATGTTCCCTGAAAAACAGCAATTAAAGTTTAATCAAGCATGCTAAACCTTCTCAAAATTGTCTGTGAGAGTATAGACGAACTAAGTTATTATAGATCTCTAAAAGTTGTTGCAATTTAATACAAGCTGATGTAACCAAATTCTGCTACACTTTGTTCTCAAAGACTTTCGTTACATTAATAACACAAACAATGACCACAAAAATATGTTCTTGGTTTATGATTTGAAAGTCTACAATCGCTTGCAGCCCTACTACCTTCAGCTCTTTTCTTTTATCCTTATTGCTCTTTTGTATCTTTTGCCATGTTCCTTCAAGTGTGAAAAAAGAAATATTGTGAAATCCCATTATAGGAATCAGGATCTGAAGGGATCACCAATTTGCATATAAATGCAATTGAGTCTTGCATGCAAGTTTCTTTGTGAGTGTGCTAACATTATGTACATTGGAGAAAAAACCTCATCCACGATTACATGCAAAGTCAATGAGGGCTCTTCAATCGGGACATTTGACAAACAGATAGTAGTCATCAACTCCGTGTGATACCAAACAACCGAGAAAAAGGTAACCCGGAAGCTTAAAGTTCAACACAAAGTTAATGGAATAAGTAAAAATTATCATAGAACAAATAGACAAACAGGTAATTCTGTACCTTGAGGAGAATATGATTAGTAGAGTCGGTTTTTGACGATGAAGCGTTGCTTTGTTTTTGAGGGGACGGAGAGAGGGATAGAAGATTCTTCCCATTGGCAGATGGGTGTGACGATGAGTGGTGGTTAATCAAATTTGAGAGATGGGTTTGAATGCAATTTGTCACTTTCTGGAACTTTTGAAATAGTGCATGCAATGAAGGATTTTCGGCCATTTTCGGAGGGATAGAAATGGCGGGAGGAAGGCGGCTTGATATAACCGCATACGTCAATGTTCCAACGGGAGCGAAGATTGAATTCTAACCCTCTTTAAGAAAAGAGGAAGTCTTAATTTTTTTTTTAATTTTAAAATTAAATATTTTAAAATTAATTAAGATGTCTCAGGATCCATCTTCTCAATATCACTTCAATTCCCACATGCACCGACAGCGCGTAAACAGCAGACTCGAATGCAGCCTGATATTTTTCTCTCAGTGCCCAATAGAAAGTATTGATGATCTCTTCCGGCATTTGAGTGTGCACTGTCTCTGCAAAGAAGGGCGTCGAAATGAGCTTTCAAAATTCAACTCTTTCCCCATGAATCACAGACCATGTATAATGAGTTCATCAGCTAAAAATCTGGTTTTCTTGAGTGAAATCAGATTCAAGCAGGAACCTTTACAGTGATTCTTCAAAACAGGTAGTTTTTTGTAACAGATTAGGGAATTTTCATGTATTTTGCGTTGTGGGTGTGAAGAAAGTAGCTGAATCCGCCAAAAAAAAAAATCTGATTTTTAGGGACAACCCAGTTGACTTTAATCCTTTGAACTGCTTAATTGATCAAGTTTCAATCTTTCTCTTTTTTCTCTCAGTGGATGAGAGAAGAGGGAATGACAAGTTATTTGAATGAGAAAGCTGTGAGAACAAATCCGAAGCTAACTGTATTGCCTCTTATTGCTTTGATCTTTTGGTGTTGAGGATTCAATTAAAGCAGGAGGTGGCTCACTTGTATCTTTGCTTGGTTTCTTTATATTCCCTCTGATTTGGAGCATCCAGAAGCTTTAGTTACAGCTGAGCTTGCCACAAGTTTCCCTGAAAATGCTGGATATGTTATTTGGATATCTTCAGCCTCTGGTCCCTTCTGGGGATTCCAGGAAAGATTATGGAAATGTATTAGTGGGGGTTATGGACCATGCATTTTACCCATTTTTGTTCTTGGATTACTTGAAGCATTCATTGCCAATTTTTAACCTATTAATTGCTCGAATCCCAGCTCCTTTAGGCGTTACAGTTTCATTGACATATTTTAATTATAGAGGTCTACGTATTGTTGGTTTGGGAGCTCTCTCCCTTGCACTTTTTTCACTTTTGCCATTTGTGGTGATGGTTGTCCTTTCTATTCCTCACATTAGGCCTAAAGATGGCTAGTTCTTTGACTTTAAGAAGGTGAATTGGAGGGGTGTTTTAATAGTATGTTTTGGAATTTGAACTATTGGGACGAGGCAAGTACTCTTGTGGAGTAGGTTGAAAATCCAAGTAAAACGTTCCCATATGCACTCCTTGGAGCCATGGTTTTGGTGGTTTCTTCGTATTTAAGTCCACTTCTTGAAGGAATGGGGGGTTTTGATGTCTCCTTCTAGTGAGTGGAGAGATGGTTATTTTGCAGAAGTTGGCATGTTGATTATTCTTGTTATGTTCCTTGCTTCTTCACTGACATCTGTCGTAACTGGCGCGTTTATCATTTATATCCTGCTCTAGTTCATGCAAAGCGTTAGAAATGAATACGATTTCATAGTTAACAAGAAGCAGCACCTTCCAATACCCTTCCAGAAAGCCAGTTAGTTGTGCCACAACTATATCAAGTAGCAGATGAGGCTTCATTCAGCCTTCTGTCAGACATTTTATCTGCAAAACCAGGCCAGGAAGCCTCTGAAATTGCGTTAGAAGAAGACTTTAAAACAGAGTAATAGTTGTTTATACTTCTTGTACCAAATTATCATGATTACAAAATAGCGTTAGCCATGGTTTTGCAAAGAGAGTTCAAATTTAATTTAATCTTTACAGGATCATTGATTTACATTGGTCTTGTCCCTTGACCCAAATTCCAAGCAACTCTCGGTAGCTTGGCAGTAGTTGATTCTAAAAACATTGAAAACACAAACTTTATTCATATGGACACTTTAGACAGAATTTTGTCTCTGGCAATTCAGATGTGAGATACGCTGCTGATTAATGGAGAAAGCAGGTGTTGTAGAGATGACTCTGCATAATTCGTATTTCAGATGAAAATCTTTGCTTGGGAAAACAGTCGTCACATAGAATGGTTTATTTTCCTAGAGCTCATTGAATGACAGTTGCAGAAAATGCAGCAAAAGAGGAACCACTTTTTATTCATCACATCAAGCCTCAACTTGACATTTGACTCTGTTTTACTCGATATGATCATGAAAGCGCATAACATGGTCTATCAAGGTATTCAGAAACATACATTGCATATGCTTCTGTTTATTTTTGATGTCATGAGAATTTTGAATAATAGATGCTTAAATCAACATACTTTCAAACTATGTTCTGGTGCATGGCTAATTGTATGAGAGTCCAACTTGGCTTAATTTTGGAAGGATACGCTCCCAAATATTGAAGGTAGTAAAAAATACAGTCTCCATTATCTATACAAGTAATTTGGTAATAAAATCAAGTTTTTTAGTGGACAAACCAATCAAATTCAATACGGTTTGTTAATGGTGTATTTTGAAATACAAGCATCTTAATTTTACAACAGATTGTCATCTCTGTACATAGAAATCAAACAGTTTGCTATAGTGCCAGTTGTTGAAACTAACCGATAATGGAGGACAGGTCTAGGATTTTGTTGTCATTGCTTTCTATATATAGTCATACCAAAATGAATCTGTTAGAATTTTGTGAATGTGAAGGATCTATACCCTTGCATCTACTCCTGCCTTCATCTATACATCTTTCACTCGTTACAGATCCTGTTAATCTCCCCCGTCACAGTTGAGTTGTTAAGATTAGATTATGACTGTCTTGCTCCTGTTATATTATATATATTCATACTCATAATTCACTCTAAAATCAACCCAGCTTCTCCTTTAGGACAAGCAAATGGCGCCATTGTTTCCCATGCTGCTCTTCTTCTCATCCATGGCTTCTGCCCTTCCAAACAAATCCTATGACTACTCTCCTTTCTTCATCATACACAAAGATGGCAGTATAAACAGGCTTGTGGGAAACGATTTTATTCCTCCATCTCTTGATCGCAAAACAAATGTTGAATCCAAAGACATTGTATATTCTTCTAAATATAATCTCTCTTCCAGGATTTACATCCCCATGTCCAACAACAATAAACAAAAGCTTCCTCTTCTAATTTATTTCCATGGGGGAGGCTTTATCTTCGAAATCGCCTTCTCTCACGGCTACCACAATTACCTTAACTCATTGGTCTCCAAAGCTAAAGTCATTGCAGTGTCGGTTGAATACAGAAGAGCGCCGGAGAATCCTCTCCCTCGCGCTTATGAAGACTCCTGGGAGGCGCTCAGATGGATTGCTTCCCATGCTAAAGGAAAAGGCCCTGAAGCTTTGCTGAACACCTATGCTGATTTTCAGAGAGTGATTTTGTCCGGAGACAGTGCTGGAGCAAATGTGGCACACCATATGGCCATAAGACAAGGTCAAGAAAAGCTTGATGGTTTTAACATTGATGGTATTAGTTTGCATTTTCCATATTTTTGGGGGGCAAAACCTGTTGCTGGTGAGACAACTGTTCCATCAAAAAGAATTATAGTTGATAATTTATGGAGAATTGCCTATCCGAACACAACTGGTTCAGATGATCCTTTGATTAATCCGGCATTTGATCCAAAACTGTCGAGCCTGGGGTGCAGCAGGGTGCTAGTTGTTGTTGCTGAGAAAGATTTGCTAAAAGCCAGAGGAATTTACTATGTTGAGAACTTGAAGAAGAGTGGATGGAAAGGTCAAGCAACGATTTTAGAGATTCAAGGAGAGAATCATGCATTTAATTTAGCAAAACCCAAAAGCGAAAATGCTGCGAAAATGCTCCGAAGAACTGTTTCTTTCATCCATGGAACATGATCAATGGCTTTTCGCTTCCGGCTTCTGGCTTTTGACTACTTACACCGGTAAATTAAACCAGTTAAATCCCTGATTCAAAGTCCGTATTCAGTATTTGCATGCCATTTTTGTTACAATCCAATGAATTTGACATCGATTGATTTCAAGATTTATTTGCATAAATGATTGAATTCAAAACTCAATAACAATTAATTCTAATGAAAAGTGGAAGCCATGAATCAGCTGCAATGCCACTTACAGGTTTCAGCCATTGAATCAAGTGCAAGAATCTTTAGCTGTGGAAAGCTTTTCCCCAAGGAGAGGAAAAAGTACTTGATAGATATATATAAAAGGTCAATTATCAAATCAGTCCCTATGATGTATAAAATAACAAATAAACCCCACCGTTTCTCAATTGTTTTACTTCTTGTTTGATTGTTTTGGTGCAATTTTCTGGAATCCTATTGGTTCCTAATTTCATTTCCTTGATATAAGAGATAAAATTATGGACTTATGATTTTATTTTTATAATTACAGGGATTAATTTGAAAACAGTCCTTAATGAAAATCGTAAGGATCTAATGGATGTTTAAGGAAAATTAGGGGGTTTATCAGATATTATCCCTCTAATAATATTAACAAATAAATAAAAGACCACACGTGTGTTTGTTCGTAAGAATGTCGCGAAGAGAGGACAAGTCGTTTACCTAATCTCTGTTTGGTCTGTCTCTATTAAACGAACGAGTTTACATCCAAGAGAGCAGACGTAAAATCGATTCCCAAAAGGGATGAGATTAAAAAATAAATAAATAAACAAAAAGAATTATTGTGAAGGGTCATTGCAAAATTCATACTTGGCGACGACCCACTTGGGTACGTATCTCTTACTCAATCTTTATTAATTCTTGAATCGGCTTCTGGGGTTGTAGTTTTGGTCAAAATCTTTTCAACGGATTCAATTAGTTTTGAGAATGGGTGCTTCAGGTTGTCAAATTTGTATGATATCTGTTTCTGGTACTTTCTCTCTTGAATTAGCCAACAATTTGGTGTTTTTGTGGATATATGTATGTTTTCTCTTGGTTTTAGTAATTTAAGGAATGCTAACTTTGATTGAGCAAAATATTTTTTGTGGGTTTTGTTTGTTTTTTTGTAAGTATGTTGAAAAATGTGTGTATTTGGTGTTTTGTATTGATGAAGTTGTTTTTAATGTGCAGATGATCTCGTTGGTTTGGGATTGGGGTTTTAGGTTTTGGATAGAAGATGGTGTACTTTGTCATGTCGTTTGCTTGAAACCAAGCTCAAGATTTGATGGGTATTAGGTATTTGCGAA
The DNA here is from genome assembly GCA_032402905.1 of Khaya senegalensis. Lineage (NCBI taxonomy): Eukaryota > Viridiplantae > Streptophyta > Magnoliopsida > Sapindales > Meliaceae > Khaya > Khaya senegalensis. The sequence continues at coordinate 6,257,723 of CP135546.1, read as the reverse complement.
TTTGAGTAATTTGTTTGTACAAAATGGTGCCAAATTTAAACTTCACCCGTATGGACACTTTAGAGCTGAAAGCTCTGATTTTGAAGAAGATTGGGCCTCAAAGAGGAGAGAAATATTTTGATCATCTTAGTAGATTGTTTAGTTCAAAGATTAGCAAAAGTGAATTTGATAAATTTTGCATTAGGACTATTGGGAGAGAAAATCTCCCTCTACATAACAAGTTTATTAGATCAATTATCAAGAATGCATGTATAGCCAAAGTCCCTCCACCGAAAGGGATTAAGAAAGTAGGAAGTAGCCTTAGTGTTAAAACTATAAATGGGTACCAGAGAACAAGTCTTCAATCAGTTTATGGGGAAGCATTTCCTCCATCTCCTCGGAAGGGTAGGTCTCTAGTTAGTCGGGAGCGGAAGTTTAGGGACCGCCCTAGTCCATTGGGGCCCCTTGGAAAGCCCCAAAGTGCTGTTGCTTGTGAGGAATCAGTTTCCAAGGCACAAGAGCTACAAAGTCCAACTGAATTGCTTTCACTTGGTAGTAGACCTCCTGTTGAAGTTGTTTCTGTTGAAGATGGAGAGGAGGTGGAGCAGGTGGCAGTGAGCCCAAGTGTTCAAAGTAGAAGTCCAGTTACTGCTCCGTTTGGTATTTCCATGAATTTTGGTAGAGCCCGTAAGTCTCTTTCTAACATAGCTATATTTAATGATTACCATCCATTGACGTGTCAGAACAATGGTGAGTTACCTGATACAAGATCATTAAGAAGCCGTTTGGAGCAAAAGTTGGGAATGGAGGGTATTAGTGTCTCAATGGACTGTGTTAATCTGCTGAATAACGGGCTGGATGCATATTTGAAAAGATTGATTGAGCCTTGCATTAGTTTGGCTGGATCAAGGTATCAAAACAAACAATCAAAAGAAGTAATTGGTCAACCTATTCCTGGTTTGCGTAGGAAGAGATATGTGCAAACACCAGAAAAATCAATTGATGCATCTATGTTGGATTTTCGTGCTGCAATGGAATTGGAACCCAAAGTACTAGGAGAAGATTGGCCGAGACAACTGGAGAAGATTTGCTTGCGTGCATTTGAAGAATGAAGGAAGCCTTCTTTAAGGACAGTTTAGAAATTGAAGAGATTATTTTAACATTGAATTGATGATTCTCAGTTATTTACCTTGAATTTTGTGCTCCACCAGTTAAGGAGTTCTGGAAGCATTGCCGACATTAGTAGGTTGCGAAAGATATCAGAAGTTTTGGATCAGGTTGATGAAATATCATTTGAATGTTAATGCTGATGATTGTTGGGAATGGGAACATGTTTATACTATTAGTTGTAAAATTCTAGATACAAATAGGAACAATGTTTTGGCAGTTGAAGCATTCTTCAATAAAAATATTATTGTGTGTTTTCCCCATGATGTACCAACATTAAAATTAATGAAAGCATTTTTTGTTTCAAATCAGACTGAGTTCTTGTAGAAATTAATTTGTTGTTACTATGTTTAGAACTTGATTAGAATTCTCTCTTTCTTGTTTATGTAATATGTTTGACAATTTATTTTTCATTATGATAAGCATCTTCCATCTCACTTCAAGAAGCTATATCCACTCAAGAATGAAATTAAGCGGGGCAACTTGATTTCAGACCTTAATTCCTGCATCTGGTGTTGGGTAAGTAGATGATTGAAAGTCTGCGTGATGCATTTCATTTCTGTTCTAGCAATCAACTTCAACTTGTGGAAAGGAGCACACCTTTCTTTTGGCTTTAGCTTTCAGTCTTTCACATAATTACATACTGGTTGTGCCTCATGAATTCGTAATGGCACTGGAATAATAAGTTATCATTCTATGGGAAGTTCTTCAGATAACAGATGGCATCTCTCTGATTGCATTTCTTACATGGCCCCATTGTTTCACAGGTAACTTATATTATTTTTTCACTCTACTGGTACTTTCTACCCATCTTTATTCATTCTCTTACAGAATGAACAAAACCAGAGAACAAGCTGCTTTCTTGAATGCACTTTCCTTGGGGAGGTGTGGATAGTGGGCGAAGCCTGTAGCCCATCTCACTCTGCTCATGCTTTCATAAATAAATACGAATGGATGGACATTTGCTTCCAAATTATACTATGTGCTGTTAGTTAATGGTCTTAAACTCTTAACATCTACGTTACTGATCTATTTAGGATTACCGAAAATGGTTGGAAACGACTCAGGTTGTTGAGTCTAAGATGCCCTGATGATCAAGAATTTTATGGCTTACAGCATATACGAGGCATCCAGACAGTATGCCATAAAGAAATATAAAGTATCAATTCCGTGATATTGGACCGTAAAAGAAAGCTTCTTGCTCCTTGGAGTCTTAAGTTAAAGCTTACAAATCATAGTCTGTATCAGAGCCAAGAATTCTGAGGAACTCATCTAGAACAAGAGGGTATGTAAATAGTGTTAGTACTTTTAACTTTGTAACTATGCATTGCATCGCGTAGAATTCTTTTGTTCAGTCTACATGATTTTAGAATTTAATTGTTCATTCTCTTAGTTCTGTGATGAACAAGATGTTGGCTCGACCTGTTTAGCTTTTCATCTGAAATTGGTATTGGAATAATCAAGACTCAACTGAAAGCTCTTAATGGACCTTAATCAACTGAAGGCTTCAGTGTACATTCAATTGAAGAGCAATTTTCACTGGGGAAATTGTCCATTAAAACATCTATTACAACATTAACCCACTACGCTTACAACCCTTGATATGTTGTCCAATTGCATTATCCAATAAATGAATTCGTTGAATCGAAAAAGCACAACTAAGTATGGTGGTTCTGCTTGATCACCTCCTAGGCGATGTTTTCATACTGCATGCAGCCACCAGCTGAAAGCTACACTTGTCTAAAGCAGATCTTAAACACCGATCTTGAACAGCGGATAAGTAAAGGGAACACTAAATCAATCAGCTAGAAGTTGCGCTGGCTTTTTCTAGGCTCGCCATATATGTCAGATAGATGGTCCATAGGTACGAAAACGAATTGCTCACCAATGGCTGTCAAAAGAACACCACCACAAATAAATCACAAATGAAAATCCAGTTTTTCCTATGACAATGATGGGACATAGTTTGACCTTAGCTTAAGATGATAACAAAATGCAAAAGAAATGAAAGAGAGTGAACGTCATGACATACCTGTAGATGGACAGGGACAAATCTGAATGTGATAAAATCGCATATGGGCCAGTACATGACACCACTCATCAAGGTAGGGAGCAAGTCTCGCTTTAATCGAGCAACAATCTCTTCCACACTTTCACCTGCAGAAAACAATTATAGCAACTACTTACACATACAATTTGAAAGCAGCAGATATTGCGGCTGCCGAACATTATAGATAACTTGATTCTCTTCTTTCAAAAATATTAAGAACCATATACGTCTTAAATTGAAAAGTAGTGAAACATTTGCTTAAGAAAACATGACAAAAGGGCAAGACTAACTTATGTGGGACAGAAGATACTGAGAATTTTAAAACTCAGCATGATTGGCTGATTAGTTGTTTAAAACTTCCTTGATCAATGCCCAACCAATCTAAATTACTGCTAAGATTAATGGTTGCCGTTCATACTAGAATGGAGTGGATGGTGAGTCTCAATTACAATGGTTCAAATTCATAGCTTATTGGCAAACATGTGACCAAATAGTTTGTATAAATCATTCACATAGACTCTAAGCAACAAATTTATATGACCATAATAAAGCAGGCACACTGTGCATAGTCATGGATTTTGCAATATACTTTGAAAAAACAATTCCACAAATAATCATGGATTCATAGTGAAACTGACCAAATTGCTATGATGGGCACCATCATACACCTTGTGATGTCTAACTAAACATATGGCACAACTAGACTATGCCACAGACTAGAGTTTTAAGCACTATGTACATAGAATCAAAGCGTGGTGATTTTTAGAGATGTTGCTCAGCTCACCATAACTTCTGAACAATTATATTAACATGCTTTGAATGACTGATTTACATCTTATGCATCCTATTCCTTACATGAACCATTCTTGACATACTGAAAGTAATTTCAATCCTTGAGGCACGCTAATATGAAATTCTAAAATGTGGGTAATAATACTTGTGTATAGAGGAAAGGTTGTTGATCCTAACCTTACCGGGTAGTTCATAAAACACTTCAAATTCAATGTCACACGAGTAGTGATAAGGTAAAGCACATAGGAATCACAAAACTCAAAGCATAAATGCAAAGATTTTAAAAATTAAAAATCTTAATTGAAAGGTAAAATGATGTATTACAATAGCACCTTAATCAAGTATAACACAAGCAACAAGCATCCATGAATGCAATAGCTATCTTACAAAATATGCAACAAACTAAAAATCAAGTGTACCTTGCAAACGTGCATTTGTGGATAGGAAAACAATAGTCATAATAGGTCCATATACTGTCTGCCCCATAGCCATCTTCTTCAATGTAGTAACCAGATCTCGCCTTGGAAACACTTTTGACATGAAGTTGAACCAAAAGTGCAAAGAGGGACCTAAAACTAACATCCCATATCCAGCCATCCGCAATGTCCTCACCAAATCAAAAGGTTGTGAAGGTGAAATAGTCTGAAGAAGAATCAATAATAACAACCAAACTGGGACATTAGAAGTAAATCAAATCTCCAAGATATCAATATAGTGCAAAGTTTCATGGCAAATATATATTTGTAATATATACACACATGAAAATTGTAGTATATAAGGTTATGCACACTCATATTTATGTATCGGTATATTAGTACATGCAAATTTAAGTTATAAGGTCAAATAATGCTACATAAAAGTCTTTATGTAACAGTATGCAGGCATATCATGAATAAGTAGCAAAACTAGCAGAGTGGAATGAAGGAAAAAGATAATAAGAGAAATAACACACAAAGTTTCGGTACCAACTTCATTAAGGGAAGAGATCTCCTGGGAAAGAAGGAAGGGAAGAAAAATATAAGATAAAAGTGCAAGTTGAGTAAGTGACCTCCATGCTTCAGAAATTGAATAGATAGCAACCAAAGTAGAGAAAAATGACTTCATTTCAAAGATTTTCCTACTTTATTATTGCAAAATCAGGACATTCCTCTTTGTTTGCTGACATGTGTGCAAGGAAAGGTTCAGGGTCAAATAGTGTAAAAGGTTAATTGGCGTCAGTATTGTCACCCTTGTGACACATTTCCATGATTGGTTTAAACTCACCAAATCAATATGAACCGAGGGTCACAAATTATGGACTATACTATCATGCTGATAACCGATCGCATGTTATCCCTTGCTTATAACAAATTAATAGCAGGAATTATATAAATGATCTCAATTCTCCAGTATTCAGGGTTAATATAGGAGTACATCCATACATACCATCAACTTGAAATTGCAAACTTATGTCATGTTAACCATTATAGACTTACTCAATTTCCACAAGACACCTAAAAACTAACCAGAAACATAGCCACCATTTACATTGCTTATTAATATTAACACAATAATATCTCTAACAAAAATTAACTTTCAAATTTTCAGCTGTCAAAAAGCTCAAAATGTTTTTGATCATGGTCCATTTTCTATACTTTTTCCTCTATATCTCAGAAACCAAACAGAATCAAAACACACACAATCAAAAAGGGGAAAAAGAAGCATGAAAGCAAAAAAAAAACCACCAACTGGGTATACTCTTACCTGAGATGTCAAATCAGCAGCAATATAAATAAGCGAGCATGTGACACTTTTAGTAAGCACAGGCCGTGACTTTACCATCCCCAAGTACCACCCAACAACCCCAACTTCCGAAAACGACACCGTCCTGGAAGAAGAAGTACAAAAAGTAGACGAAAACAGAGAATAAGGAGAGCCCTCAACCTCATTGTACGTCCTCGCAGTTTTCCTCAAAAAATGAGGGACGAACTTAAAGTAATCTCTCGCTTGCGTCCGTGTCTCGTTTTTGAGGTTGTGTATTGCGTGGATTCTGGCAACAGGGTCGGCGACGACTTCTGGGATTTTCTTATTTCGGCTTTGTAGGAGCTGAGAGATGGTGGCGCTTCTCTTCAACGAGCCTCTCATCTTCTCCGCCTCTGTTTTTTGCTGCAACCGCTGCTGAATGCTGGTCGAATGGGTTTCGAGAGTATTAGGGAAAGAGCCGGAGACACAACAGAGACAGGGATCTTGTGTCAAATTTGAACTCCTTTACTGGTCATTAAATAAGGCGGACTGCCTGAAAAGTTTTGACGTTCGCTCGAGTACCAAATCCTTTGTACTCGCTTCTTCAACATGACATTTGTTTTATTTATTTATTTTTTTATTAATATTATTATTTTCATTTCTTTTATTTAATATCAAAATAATTATTTTTTCCATTATTATTTTTTGAGTTTATTTTTTTAAAAAAAATATTAGATGAGATAATTTTATCATATTAACATAATTAATGTAATGAGATTTATAAAATAAAATAAAATTTATTTATTAATTATAAATAAAAAAATTAAAATAAAATTATATTATTTAATTAATATGATAAAAAATTTATAATATATTTTTTAAATTTTTTTATTATAATTTTTTTATTTTATTAATTAGATAATTTTATCACATTAGTTATAATATAATTGATATAATAAAATTATTTTAGTTAATATTTTCTCTTTTTTTATATGAATTTTAAAATTAATATGGGTTATATTTTTATATTCTAAATTATTTAATTTTTTAAAATTTGTTTTAGTGTATTGTCAAAGAATTTGATTATTTATTTTTTAATTTAAGGGAAAAAAAAAGGAAAATAAAGAAATTTTAAAATAAATTAAATTTGGCGGTACGGAAAGTACACGTGGTTGGCTGTCGACAGCGAGTATACAACATCACTTACCTGAGCGAATATAGACTCAAACATGGCGAGTACTTTTAAAAGTGCCAAACTAAACTGAGTTCGCTCCATTAGTTTTGGTACGGAGTCGCAAGTCCTGACACGAGTTTTTTTCTGCCATCCGCTGTGCGCCACGTAGCTTTCAATTTTACACGTTGCACTTTGACTTCTCCTTAAGAGTGGTTTTTCTGCGATGCCCCCTTTACTTTTTATAAATATGATTAGGAGCAAAATAGTTTGTTTTATTTTCAACTAGATCCTATGTTTTATTTCAGTTTTTTCTTTGTCTCTGAACTTTTTTCTTTTTTTAATTCCCAAATAATTTGTGTTACCTTATTCAGAAACAGCAAAAGATACCCAAAAATACCCTAAATTGGCCACATTCATGAAAATTATAACCTAAAGAGACCTTCTAAACCTAATTCAACCAATTCGAGTTAGACAGGTTTGGTTCTTCTGAAGTGCCCCAATTTGCAATTTCAATTAAGTGCCTGTCACTTCATTTTGCAAATTTCTTCTCATCATGTGTCTTTCTTTTTCTATATACAATATGATCAAACTTCATGGAATCCTAAGATTTTGATTACAATAAATAAGATGTAAAAATAATTTTAATTATTTCAAATTTTATATTAATTGATTAAACTTTTATATTTCAAACTTATACACTAAAAGATGTAATATGCACAAATATATAACTAGAACAAGATCAACCACTTGAAATTTGGTTAGCCCTCAAAAGAGCCCTTGTCTGAAATCTTAATGAATCTTCTTTAGGGGGTTGATTTTGGAAAGCCAAAGCACAGGAATGTAGTAGCTTAGGTAAATCAGCCTCGAATCACTGCAATAAAGGAGAAACTCGAAGAGGTTCAGGAGAAGAAAAAAACAGACTGAAATGGGGCCAAGTTAATCAAGAAGCGAGAAACAAGCTTGGATGAAGTTTCTTATTAGAAACATCGTCTACACAAGAAAATACATACTGCGGGAGAAAAGCAATCGCCAATGTCTCAACACAGATTGCTGTAAATACTGAACAAAGATATTGTGTTTGATGACCGTGGATCATCTCTAAACTCACATTATACTAGCCATTTGATCATGCATCATCTGCATTGCAAAGACAGTACCATCCTTATTCCTGTAATAATATTGTAAAATTGGGGCTTTTTAAGTTTACAACAATCTTATTTTGCTTGCTTTAATAGTTACTCCATGCATGAAGAGTGTGCCACTGCCATTGTCTATTACATTATTTAATTAGGCATTTTATTATGCTACTTTTACCCTAGATAAACCTTAACAGTACAGTCTCTAATGGAAGATCGACCCATTTTCGACTGTCTTCAGCATCCAAAGTCATAAGGCACCAGTCCTTGCAGCTCTGGTCCATTGAGTCTATTCTTTTCAAAACTGAAATGAAGCATGGAAACAAATAACAGAGTCAAAATATCAGCAACAGCAACTCAATATACACTTAGCATTAGGTGAGACGACCTGCAGTGAAAGATTCTAAAACCACCACATGCTTCTTCTAATTGTTCGATTATTTGAATGTGTTAATTGCTTTGTGAATAATGACATATGACAACTTCATGAACAAATGATATAAACCACCCATCTTGAATGCATCAGAAGTTACAATTACTAGAAAAGTATAGCAATACCCTTGCGAGGACAGATAAAATGTTCATTGGTTAGAGTTCAATATATGCAAAAACAATCAAAGACAATTTGATCCGTCAATGTCTTAGCCCAAAATGGGACAATAATCAACTTCATGAACTGCTAAACCAACTGCTTACAGGAACTCCATCTGAAATCTCAGTTATCTAAACTTTTTTGAGTTCCACAGGGAATCATTTTTCTGAAGGATCATGCAGTGATGCAAAGAGCAAGCAACTTATTAGCACTGCCATGTGTTTCAAATAATTAGGGAAAAGCTTATGCCGTGGTACATACACTCTCAAAGTCTAAATCGATACCAGTAGTATTATATTACCTTTCCATAGGAAAACTTCCAAAAGGACCATCAACAGGGATTGTTCCGCAGAGATTATTGCTGGAAACATCACTGCAACAATAGAGCAAAACAATCACAATTAAATAATCTCAAAGACCTGAATAAAGTCAGCATTTCACATTTTTGTCTCAACTTACAATACTTTGAGGTTTGATAGGGTGGTGAGTTCCCTTGGAATTGATCCCGTTAGCTTATTGTTGTTCAGCCGCCTGCAAAATCGTTTCGACCACATCAAAATTAGATTCCATGCTACCTGTAAATTCGCGATGTTTTTAACTTTTGAAGCTCCTTGTAAAGATGCTTACAGGAATCTAAGTGACTTCAGTTTGGCAAAGGACTTTGGTATTTCTCCTTCAAATCTGTTGCCATACAAATCCATGCTAACCAGGCTTTTCAAATTACCCAACTCTGTTGGAATTTTCCCTCCTATGTCATTCCTGTAAAGCTCCCTGTAGCCCAATTTTGAATGTCACACATAATCACTACACAAACACATAACATAATAGACAACATGGTACAATATTTTGAAATACTCAAAACAAAAATAGAAAGAGCCATACAAGTACTGCAGATGCTGGAGCTGACCAAGCTCAGGTCCCAAAGTCCCAGAAATATTGGAGTTACCCAAGTCCCTGAAATTCAAAGAGAGAACCAAACTTAGTGATATCAACAATGATTGCAAGGTGAAAGAAACCAAAATTAATGAATAACTACAAGAAGAAAACCCCAAAATCAGAATTAAACAACACAAATTAAAAAGTAGGAAACTTTATTCTTACAAGCGAATCACATGATTGTTGGAATCACAGGTAACATGAAACCAAGTGCAGGGATTGACCAGTGTCGGGTCCCAACTCTGCAGCACATGTGTGGGGTCCTTAAGCCTGCTTCTTAAAGCATGCAAAGCATTTCCTGGGAACAAACAAAATAACCAGAGAGAAAGCCAAAAAAAAAAAAAAGAGAGTTAAAAATATAAACAAAAACAACAGAAAAAGTGAAACCTAACAGCACTTTTCAGCTGCTCAGAAAATTAAAAGCAAAAAGACATTAAATTTCTAGCTTAAGAAACAAAAAGAAATCTAATTTCTAGCTCAAAAAGAAAATATGCAAGCAAATGAAGCTGAAGAAGGGAACATGGATCCCTAAAGAAAAGTTAAAGGGTAGGGAATACCTTCACAGTTGGTTGAGATGACAGAAGAAAGGAAGAGAAGGTAGGAAAGGAAGAAACAGAAAAGAAGGGTAACTGGAGCCATTACAGAATGAGAGAGAAGAAAATGAAGAAGAAGAACAAGAGAAGGGAAATGGAAAAATAGCAAGTAACAAAAAGGAAGATGCAAATAAAAACAAGAAGAAAGACAGAGAGAAGTCAAGTCAATGTAGGAAAAAAGGAAAGGAAACTGTTCAGCCTTTCACTGTTGGTAATGACCGGAAAGAAAAGCAAGTGAAATTGGAATGGAAGGGCGTGAATTTCACGCTTTAGTCGTGAGAGTCTCTGACGCGTACCGGGTGGTATGGGCCCCCACTTCCACTTCCAGGGGGAGAACCAGCCGACAACTGGGCAGTAATTGGCTGGTCCAGTCGCCAGCCACCTCTTCTGACTTTTAACACGGAAAATGGCAGAATTTGAATTTGGAAATCAGGATCGTGGAATTGGGAATTCTCATTTTAGCTCAGTGTACAATTCACATTTCGTTCATTAATAACTATTGAGAGGAATACTAGGGTCAGTGGCTTCCCTCCCTCCTTAATTTGACATTAATCCAAGCAAATAGCAAGCAAAAATTGCGAGGGAATTTGAAGCACACCAATCTACAAAACATTAGCATGAAATCAGAAGCAGAGCACCAGAACAACTTACTCAGACGGTAAAACAATTCTTCTGCATGTATGTTTCTCAAATGTACACTGAAGCTGGTCACATTGTAGCATGGGGACTAAAAGATACAATATATCCCACTAAACTGAATCTGAAAGTTCTTGTTTTGCAACTTAAATTGTCACTTTTTAAGATGGGAAAACATATGTAGAGATCAGAATTTGGGCACTTCACTTCCGATGTGGAAAACATGAATATCTGCATGCATACCTTGCACTGCATTCAATATTCAAGATCTAGAAATGAGAAGGTGATCATGGGGGCAAACTGAATAAATATATGAAAATAAAAAATTTGCAGAAGGGTCTAGAAATATAAATTTTTGAAAAGACGAGATAATCATAAATAAAAAAGCTTGTAATGGACCATCTTTTTGGATAAATTACATTGAGGCCCAATAATTCAGACTTTTATCATAAAAATCCTTTAAATTCTAAACGTGTAATAAAAATGTAATAAATTATTTATAAAAATATATATTTTTTTTTTTTCAGGAGGCAGGTGGACGTTTATAACAATTTTAGAATTTAAAGAATGTTTAATGTTAGATATCACCCACGATAAGGCTAATTACATATTCGCATGTGTATAATAAAATAATAAAATTAACAATAATCCTAATTATAGAATCACACTTGTATAATAAAATGATAATATTAACAATGTTATGCTAGTAACTAATAAGTATCACATCAATTTAAATACAAATTTTGTAACCTTTCAAAATTATATTATTATACTTTTAGCTTAAAAAATCTTAAGGATTACTTTGGATAAGTTTGAACAGCTATCATGCATAAATAAACAATAAATATATGAGTCATTAATGCCATAATGTAAGGATTTAATTCAATGGAAAGGAATTTTGAGAAAAAAAATCCCTCTCTAATGAATATAGAACTACAAAACAAGAATATTGTATATAAACTTTGAACTATAAGATTAAGTTCACAAATAAAGTTTTTAATGAACCTTACAAGCAAATGCCTACAAGTGCAAATTAAAAAAGTAAATGAGTGAAAGTCTTATAAAAGAAAATTTTCTCTAATTACAAGAACAATCAATTACGATTTTTTTTTCTAAAATTTGAATTCTATTGTTTTATCTTATAAAAAAAAAGAAAATTTTTAAATTATAAGGACTATAAACTCCTATTGAAAATTTATATATAAATGAACAAAAATCACATAAAAAGAAAAATTATTTTTAATTACGAAAACAATCAACTACAGTCATTTTCTAAAGAATAAAATCACATCTCATAAAAAAGGAAGTTCTTTTTAGTTACGAGGATAATCAACTATGTTCATCTCCCTATACCAAAATCATATTTTTCTTAAAAAAAGAGAGTCATCTTTAGTTACAAAAAAGGATTATACACTTCTGTTGAGACTTATGCTTAAATGGCAAAAAACTAATAAAAAATTATATTTAATTGCAGGAACAATCAACTATGATCACCTCCCTTTTATTAAAGTCTTATCTCATAAAAAAAAAAAGAAAAATATATTTAATTACAAGTACTATGTCCTCTTGTCGTGAACCTCATTAAAAGATAAGTCTTTTTTAATTAAAAATACAATAACTCGGTCACCTTTTTAAAACTAGAGTTTATAAAAATAGTAGTTTTCTTTAATTACAAAGATTATAAACTCTTACTAAAAGCTTATACTTAAATGAGTTTGAAACTCATAAAAAGAAAGATCATTTTTAATTAATTATAAGAACAATCAATTACGAGCACTTTTCTGTAATCTTATCTTATAAAAAGAGGAGTCATCTTGAATTATAAGAATTATGATTTCTTATCATAAACTTACATTTAAATGGGTAAGGGTCTTATAAAAAGGAAAGTCTTTTTTTAATTACAAAGACAATCAATTATAGTCAAGAAATAATATATAAGAATCTCATAAAAAAATCTCATAAAAAAGAATATTCTATTTAAATTATAGGACTATCAAGTATGATTACCTTCCTATGACAAGAGCCTGACCACAAATAATAAAGAAAATGACAAGAAGAAAAATATATATCAATGGTTAAAAATCGACTACTTTATATTTGGCATAAGCAGCATGATTTTAAGAAACCACGAATATCACGCAACACCAATATTATGATACCTATCAAAAGAAATGTTCCAACATCAATCAAATCAAATGGCTCAAAATAAAAAAAAAAAGTAAAAGGGAGAAAAAAGAAAAGGGTAAGATTTTATCTTCAAAAGTTTTTCTCTCTTAGGTTAAAAGTCATCAGAATGTTAACTCTAACAAACCCATCATTGTTGTTCTTTTTTATAAATGAGAAAAAAGTGACGAATCAAAACTTAACACATGGAAAAGTAATCTTTCTAATCAATTTGAGCATAAACAGGTTTATATTACAATTGATTATGTAATAAAACTTAACAGAAAAGTAATTAAAATGAGATATAACTGACTGAAGTCACATAATGTCCTACACGATGCCTTACCTTCTATTCTTTGCCTTAGCTTTTTAATCTAAGCAACCTGAAAAACAAAAACAACATTATCAATCAAATTAAAAGATTTCATAATATATATCCATTTGAATATGCACAACATTGAGCAAAACGAGAGAACTTATCTCATTTAAGTTTGGAAAGAAGTGGACAAATGGAGTTTCTTAAACTTATACCTCTCTATTGTTATGTCCCACATGGAATAAAATATGGGTTAAGTATAGGGTTTATAAGAGAGAGTATGTAACACCACCTAATAGATTAGTCTTTTAGATTAATAGCAAGTGTTCAACTAGTGATAAGTGGTATTAAAAGTATACCTAAATTCTCATTTACATGTAGGTGTCACGTGATTAAGTGAGTGAGAATGTCACATCTCATATAGAATAAAATATGGGTTGGTCTCAGATTTATAAAGATGAATATGCAGCACTTAATAGGTTAATTTTTTAGGTTGATGGCAAGCGCTCGACATGTGATACTATGCTTGAAAGGATTTGGCCCATTTATTTTGTTATAAATAAAAGTAAATAGTAAAAATTTGATAAATTTTAAGAGAAGATTGTAAAAGCTCCGAGAAGAAAGAAGAAAGAAGAAAGAAAAGAGAAAAAGAGGAGAAAAAGATAAAATAAAAAATAAAAAAGAAAGAGAAAAAGAAGAAAGATAAAGAATAAGAAGAAGAAGAAAAATGATAAGGAGAGAAATAGATAATAACGGTAAAATTTCTTATTTATTTTTTATTTTGAGTAAAAAATAGTTTATTTTAATTTAAAAATTGAAGAAAATAGATAGATTTTTATTTTAATAGTTTAATAATTAAAATTATTACTAATTTAAGTTCTTGAACTCTAAATCCATAAATTTTGAATCAAATTTGATAAATTGATCAGAAAATTTCTCAAAAATTATTAAAAAATTAGATAAAAAATTATAAAATTTAATTGGGGGTAAAAATACAAAGATTGTAAAAATTTTATTCAATTTTTTATAAATTAAAAGTTTTATATGTGAATAGTTAAAAATTTAATATCAAAATAGAAATTCTTATAATTTTAGGGTAAAATAATAATTTTTAATAATTTTAAAACTTAAATGTAAATATTTTTAGAGTATTTTTATAATTATTTATATTTTAAGAAGTATTTTTATACTTTTTATTCTAAAAATTCAAAATTTTAAAATTTTTATACTGAACTTTAATTTGGTTTTAAATCAAAAATTTATTTCTATTTTATTATATAAGCAGTATAAATTATATTAGTTTATTTTAGTAATTATGTATTAATTTTAAAAGTGATATCAGGTGGTGGTCAGAAAGAAAGAGATCGAAGAAGTTAAAAAAATTACTGACATCTTTTAATTCACGTAGGTATTTCACATATAATTGAGTATTTTTAGTATTTTAAAAAATTAAAAAATAAAATTTTATTTTATGAAAAATTATATTTTAATAATAAGATTACTATTTTATTTAGTTTTGTAAAAACTCTTCATGATCTAGCAATATTATTATTATTAAATTATACTTCTAATATTTACAATGCTGTAAAATGATATAAAGTAAATTATTTTATTATTACTGTATGTGATTGAATTGTGAAATAGTGTATGGCATTTGTTTAACACCGATAACTATGAATCTGATTTCAATTTCACAGTGAAAGATTGTAAACTTGAAATCATGGAAGACGATTCTAGGTATAAAATCCCTAAAATACGTAGGTTACACATTTTTTGAACGACAATCCCTAAGAATAGTATTCCAAAATTATTTATTACACATAATGATAGCTAATTTGAATTGTATCGTGTTATCATTGTTTATGATTATTTAACTTGTTTAATTAAATTACTTAAAAAACTCCAATCTACAGAGTCTTAATTTATACCCTACTTTTCAGGTTCTGATGGAATAGTAGGAGATAGGTGAACTTAAAAGAACTTTACCCTTTTTACTAGATAAATTTTGAAAGGCTACTTTACTATATATATTGTGTTTGTTAAAATATTGTAAAATAATTGCTCATATGCTATTAAATAAATATATTAAGTTTTGATGTAATATATTTTATTGTGGCAATAGTTTGAAATTTTATGAAAAATATTGGGAGTGTTGTAGAATTTTTATACTTGCAAGTCATTTCTTCAATTTTAAACTATTTTTTTAAATCTTAAATCACGAACTCTAATTTAGAGGACGTGACACTATTCCTAATCACGCACATGGTTTTGGTTCATTTCCTGATGCTATACACACTTAATGAAGTTTGAGCCTTCCTAAGTTGATCAAAAAAATTACGATAAAAGGTATTAAACAGATGTGGAGTGATATGTTCTATCCTTCTTCTAGAAAGTTGAATGTATTTAACAACCCGACAAGTCATTAAACTACTTTTATAACTCCTTGAGTTCAAAAGGCACTATATGTTAAGGCATTATTACTAATGGTTTGGCATCAGGGCTATAACTTAATTTTGGTATTAATGGAAGCATTTTTTGAAAATTCTTATGGCATCACATCCTACATGCTTTATAGATGTCAAGTCTTTGAAAATTACTGAAAATGTTAAAGGAGTCATTGAAAACATAGACTGGGTTAAAGAATTTCATGCCAAGGATAATTTGGAAGTCATTCGTGGGTGAAAATAAAGAAATGGGTGAATTTACCACTTTAATGGTGTTGTGAGGCCTAAGCACTTGGCCTAAATTTCTGACACGAAATTATGCATTACTCCTATATCAAGTAGCCATTAAAAGTAACACTCACGAACATTAAGACTTCTTAGTAAGTGTGAGTTGCCATTTAGTGCTCCAAACTACTAAAGAGGAACCTACATTGACTTCAAATTCTTTTGATTGCGATTGCCTTTGACTCCTCTCATATTGTGAGGTCAATCTCAACCCCAATACGATATGTTATAAATGAAACATAGACTCTTCAAACACACACTTTTTCACTTTTGTTGCACTTTGCCACTTGAAAGTTTTTGTTGCCTTCTATCCTTACGATTTTGGCCCTTGTAAGACATCACCATCACTAAAGTTCCTCATCAATTACTTTTCTCAGCCCAAGGAAAAAAAGATCGGCATGCTACACCTTTTCAACTAAAGTAGAAAAAAAAAATCTCAAGCATCAGCTTAAGCAAATATAACCCCATTTGCCAACATAAGCCTTAAGTTCAGCATTGTGAGGGAGGGTTAAAGTGTTTCTCAAACTCATTCTTAAAGTCTTACCTTGTCTCGATGATGCAAACCTCTTTTAGCCCTTTTGCCGTTAAAGTATTATGCACAAGATGAAGACCTTTCTAGTAAAAAGGAAGTTTAAAAAAACACCTTTGAGAAATTAGATTCGCTCTTATCTTTTTCACAATTGCCAATTACGAAATTATTAGGAAGTTACTTGCTGAAGAGGAAATGTAAATTTTTACTTCTTCTTTTTGAATACCAGGATTACTAACTACTTTCACTCTTATTGCCCTAAAAGGTAAAACTTTTAATAGTAGGGTCTAAAATAACTTGTTCCTTGAGAGTTCAAGTCAGTAGTGATATAAGAGGTATAGGCCAATCTTTTTACTCTTACAGATGTTAGTCTTTTTCTATTGATGCAATAGTATCAACGCTTCAAGTACATTTCAAGTGTTATTATAGGTCACCACTTGGGTACTTCAATTTGCGAGCTTATTACATCATACTTACTTATTATGCTAGTTGGGTGAACTAGCAATGAATGCTCTTTAGATCACAATGCTGCTTTGATAGGAATTGTCATGGCTATAATAAAAACTCTCATGGATTACACTCAAAACAAAAGCAACATCAAGTCACACAAGAGAAAGAATGATTACACCATCTACCACAAAAGCAAGCTCACAGGTGAGACAAACAACGCATTCAAGGCAAACACAATAAAGTCCAAAACCCATTTAATCAAAAATATTGAGCCTTATGTTGCTACTATAGACTCTATTCTTAATAACTTATACACCCATCTCGAGGGTTTAAGGACAGAATATGTTGAGATTATCAAGGTCACCAAGGAGTCTATCAAAGTAACTCCTTTTTCTCTCCTTCCAACAGGAAGTCGAAGTAAGCATGGCATAAAGCAAGTGTATACAACTTAAGGCCATAAGAAATTTTTACTAGCAAAAGAGACCTCCCCTTATTTATAGGCTTCCATGCCACCAAATATGTGGCCATAAATCATTCTCTAGAATTCTCCTACAACACTACAAATTTCTAGAATCTTCTAAGTTGTTCTAGTAAATTTGTTTATCTTTATGCTTTTAAAACCTTTTAGAGTATTCTAGAATCTTCTGGAATAAGTTAAGGGGTTTTAGAGAGGCTTGAATGTTTTATAAGGTTTAGGAATATTTTAGAGGATTTTGGTGTATTCTAAAACATTCTGAAATGTTTAAGAAGTGTTTCCCATGTTGCCTAAACTAAGCAAGCATTGCAAAAATTTAACCTCTCAAACTAGCAAAATGGGATAGATTGCCATCTTTTTTTCTCTTTCTAAGTTTGATTTGTGTTTAACCAAAACTTGATCCAAACTACATTATTCCTTTATCTAGGATTGCGAATGCAAGCTTTTCCTCACTTTCACTACTTATTCTACTTATTTGCTTGTGTTAAACTTCACTTTTTCTTTTTTCAGTCTAGAAACATGCTTTTCCAAAATTTTATCCAAGCCATCACAAATTACATCATTGTTCCTTTATTTTTTCTTAGTCATGTGGTTCTTGTAACTGTTTCCTGCAGATAGTGCTTGCATTTCTCTTTTTCCTACCAATGCATTGGCTTGGCCAAGATCTTGTCAAGACTATCAATGATCTCTTTAATTTCATATTCTATTCTTTAATTTCAGAAAATCTAATCTCTTTCTTATTCAAGTCAATATTTTTTTTTCCTGTTATTGTTCCATTAAAAGAAGAAATTACATTTTTCTCAAATTGAGACTCAATATTCTTCTTCAAGGATAAGGATACGTTTCACAAGAAACTTATCTAGAATAGGGACTTTTGGAACATCTTCCTTCTTGTGACTAGCTCCTTCATTTGACATTGCTCTAACTTCTAAGTTCAAACTTAGCATTTCAATGTTATTTCTTGAGTTCTTATTCACTTCTTCAATTGGGTTATTATTTCTTCTGTTCTTGGCTTCTTGGATTGAAACATGCTTCACAAGAAACTTATCTAAACTAGGGATTTTTGGAACATCTTTCTTTCCACGAGGAACTTCTTCATTCAGTGCTCCTATTTCTAAGTTCTTATTCTTCTTTGCTTTTTCAATTTCTTTCGCAAGCTTCGAAGAATGCCTAAGAAGAACACTTTCAAAATCTGAAGTAGTCTCGGATTGAACATTCCATTATCTACTTTGATTCATTCACTCATTCTCAAATTTACAAAGATTACCCCCATTTTTTTTTCCATAGGTGCATTTTTGAGTTCTTGGCTTCTTGCACCTCCCTTTCAAGTTTTGACATGTGCTTAACCAAACATTTGTCTAGACATAGGAGTTCGCACTCAATTTGCATCCTTCTCGCTGCACATTCATAAAGTATTCAAGGTTGTCATTTCTCATTGTTCCTGCACCTAAGGAAGACATTCTCTGGGAATTAGCAAACTAAGTTCAAGGAAAATCAGTCACTGAGCTTGGATAATGTGTCCTAGTGTTTTCTACTTCAGCTAAGGCAGCATTTAATTCACAAGTTGCAACTACAGTGGCAAGAGATGAAAGTTCATTTTCTTGCACACATTTAAGCCTCCCAAGCATCATCTCACCAAAACTATTCTCATCAGACTTTTTAGTTTGAGCATCCAAGTCTTCAGACATATGATTCACAGTGTGAAGAAAGTTCTGTTAGTTCCTAATTACAATCACCTGTATCTGGATTCTCATTGATTTTATGCAGTAAATCTTTGAATTCATCTTTACTAAAGGAAGGACAGTTTGCAAGCCTGACAAATGCAATTTTGATTGCTGAAGCTACTTCTTTATCTACCTCAATTGCAGTTTCAAACAATGCCGCAACAGTATGAGTAGTATACCTCCTCCATTTGCCAAAGATGGTTCTATTTGACAATGCGTTTGAGGACAAATTGGCTTATCATACATGATCACTCCCATGGCTGTTGCTGCTTCAAAAGCATTAGTTGCGGCTTTCTTAGATTTCAAAAGAAGTGCTGCTGCTTCTTTGCTTTGTATCCTACAAGAAGAATAAGAAGTTATATATGGCACAGAACTTAATTGAATGTTCATGTCCGCCTCTCATACACTAAAAAGTTTACCTTGCTGCTTTTAGTATTAACACCAAGATGCTTCCATCAATTTCAAGCCTCCATTGCTTTGTGGTTCAGCTTCTCTTGCTGCAATTTTTATCTTCCTGTTCAAATAGGTGTCCACCTTTTTCTGAAGAAACCAGTTAAGAGAAGAAGTTCTACGGCAAGGTGGCTTCTTAATTTGTGAAGTACACTTGTTTAGAGCATTCCATGTCGGTTGGTTGTTCCCTCTAGGTGATTTACTCTGCATTATTCAAAAGAAAAAGATGTTAATAAACTCAAACATATAACGTTGAATAAAAAATTACATAAAAATTGCAAAATGCAGAGTGACCTGGTGTTCCAATATGTAATCACAAAAAAAACAAATGTAACAGAAATATTTTGATTTCTATTTGCCTTCCGTCAACATAACTACACCAAAACAAAACAATATAATCTGCACAACTGATGGTAAATCATATGTCGTCCCACTGAGTTTTTGTACTGCTTCATCTCTAAATTAAGTAAAAGTAATTGATAATATTAAAACCACGGATATGTTAAAGCAGATCACTGGAGTGTGAAATGACAATAAAA
Organism: Khaya senegalensis; assembly: GCA_032402905.1. Classification (NCBI taxonomy): domain Eukaryota; kingdom Viridiplantae; phylum Streptophyta; class Magnoliopsida; order Sapindales; family Meliaceae; genus Khaya; species Khaya senegalensis. Next base: position 6,237,571 of record CP135546.1, on the reverse strand, counting down.
CTTTTCCAATGGAAAACAACATCCACAAGAAACAAGCAGGCAAAAGCTTGACTCAGTATTCTAACATAAGTTCATTGCCTATGGATGGCCAAGAGACTCTATTCTACTACACGCTAAAAATGCCAGTAAAATGTAAAATAACTCGATATCAGATTGAAACAAGAACCTTGACACAATGCTTGTGACCGGTACCAAGGAACCATTTGATACAGGACCACAAACCCAATCAAAAGTTAAGTGGGAAAAAGAAATTTTAAACAATTTCCTTATAATAATTTCTATGTTGTTGAAAAGAGGTAATCCACAAGCACGACAATAGCAGTCATATTTCTACTTTAAACAACTCTTTGATTCTTGAAGATAACAAGAAGGAACAAATCACTGTTATTCAAGAACACGAAACACAAACTTAACTAACAAAAACCCTCATTCATCTTGAATTATTTAACTCCCGTTAAACACACTAAAAGATTTTTTTCAAAAAAAAAGAATAGAGAAATTCAATTCATATTTCTATAATTAAGGATTTTGAATATTAATTATAACCCTATTACTCATCCATAATAGAGAAAGATTGATAAATCAAGTTAACGCACACATAAACCCTATTACTCAAAACAATACAGATCCAAGAAATCATGAAAAAAGAAAAAAACAAATCAATTCAGCACAATGATACCAAAAAAAAAACCCTAAAAGAATCCTAACATTATATTAACAGAAAAGAATTCATTTTGCAAATATATATATGTTCCATACCTCCCAATTTTGGAATTCGCCGGATGCGGGTTCGTTTGGTTCGCTGCTTTCTTTGATAGAAGAATCAATAACTGTCTCATTGCTTTGATTATGTAAGTCTGAAATGCAACCCATGTCCAAGCACCCAAGATCCATCGTTAAAACTTACTCTAATTGCAGACTCAGAAATCGAAATGAAAAATATTCAGTCAAGAGACATTGGTATTGTAGATGATCGAAGCTGTGACTGGAAATAAAAAAACGGTATTTTGAGAGAATTTGGAGAATGTCGTTGAATATAATTTTTGAAGAAACTCAGATTGGTTTAAGTGTTTGAATCGTCAAGTAGCCGTTACAGGGAGATGATTTTGATAGCAACGGTCTTCTTGGGCAATAAGCCGGAGTTATCTAGTGCAGCTGGGTGTAGCGATACCCACAGTGAAATACGATCAGCTTGACACGTGGGAACATCGTACGAAATATATCAATCAATTGTAAATAAAATTTCTTGAATTTGAACATTTGTTGTAAAAATATATTAACAAATAATTTTAAATATCAACGTAAATTTCTATTTGAGTTTCATAAATTTGTTAACTCTACCCACTGCTACAGAATATCATAGCCCAATTTGCTGTTACAATCTATTCCATCTTAACAAAAACAGCAAGAGATCATGGGACACAAGCAAATCAACATCCTGGTACATGATCTCTTTCTGAGATTTTCCCACACAGACTATGCATATCCATATGAATACTGAAATTGCTGCCCTCTAATTCATATGAGTTGGAAACTGGAAAAGAACTCTCAGTTTTAACACAATATAATACGACAACCGCAACAATAACAACCACGAAAGTATCAGAAGGTTTGTTGCTTATTCTCTTTTCTCTGCATAAAACTCGATCGTGAATCTATACGCTATCGCATCTAAGCATGCACGAGGTGAGAAAAGGTCTGGTTTGGTATTTGATATTATACCTAGTCCTCGTCTTGCTCCTGATCTCTAATCCATTTTGTGGCTACCCATTTCTCTCCTTTGATCACCGGACAGCTTCCATGAAGAGATGTCTGTGAAAGCATACAACAGATAAGGAAGATGGGAAAAGAAGCAATTTTGAAAAATAAAGAAGTTTATATGCATCAACTAAGAATTCCAAACAATTAATATTTACCCGATCAATCGTGCCATTAGGAAACAACGAATAAAATAGAAGTCCATCTCCTCTGCGAGGCTTCACTTTCAAACCAAGGCATTTTTTGAAATCAAACCCTGAAGTCGTTTTAACGCCATTCTACAAGCCAAATAGCAAGATAAGTAGCCAGCAATAATATAACAATTGATATATAATAAGGCAGGCAGATAATAAGCCTTGATATTTCCAAATCTACCTCAAGTGGGAACATGGTTTCTCCGCCTTCCTCCACATCAGATAGATACAACAAGAAGGAAGCCATCTGCAAGACATTAATCAGAACAGTGCTGTTAATCTTGAGACATTTCCATTAGAAAAGAGATTAAATCTTGCAGTAAGAAGACAAGGAATTTCTGTACATGGTACTATTTTATACATTTCAAGCAATACTGTGAAACTAAACTCATATACACAAAGTGAACAAATAACTAGTTTGTTAAATTATAAAAGCTTATAAATAATCTACACAAATTAACATGACAAGCAAAAGCATGCATTTCAAAATCATTCCTTGATTCAACAATTGGAATGATTACTGGAATAGGAAGAACAAGTCGCACAAAAATGTTACTAAAACAATTTTTGGTATATATTGCAATATCAATACATGAATAAAAATGTTGTCATTCCATCTTTGTAATAACATAATAAACTGTGAAATTCTAAACGCAAACTTTATAGCATATACCAAACAACTTATACTAAAGAACCACAAGCAAAAGGTAGGCCAACAGTTTAATTCTCATACGGAATTCACTACTTTTTATCAACAACTAACCATTGTTATTATTTAGCATAAACATATGTGCAGAATCCAAGTGGTTGACTAACTAAACAATTACGATGTGCTGAGAAATGATTAGTAAGTGATTTACCCTTTGGCTTTGTTGTGGGCCATATTCAGCTGGGTTGAATGCATCATAATGAGAATCATACTTCTGCCCAATCTCATATCTCAAAATATTGAATGACTGCATTGTGGCATATTAACATATTAATAAGAAACAGTTTAGCAACAACTTGTAAAGAAAAGATTAACTGTTCAAACTGCAGAATTACACCAGATACATTATTGGTAGACCATTCCCTTGGTAACAGCAAAACAAGTGAAAGCATAAAATGAGGAAACTAGGAAAATATAAACAGATGCATGCCGTGAAGAGCAAAACCAACTTGTCCCAAGTCATCTCACACATTTTGCACTCAAATAAAATTGTCACATCAACCAATATCCACATACCAGTGCAAAATCAATGACAATATCCTATCATAAAATCAGGGTCCCAAACCAATTAAAGCAGTAATGTAAACAATGAGATTGGTTACATCATGCCTACCAGTAAAAACTAAAAAGTATTTTTACCTCGAAACAAAGTTCGTTTGGATGAATGTAAGCCAATCAAAACATATAGATAATCTGATCAACAACACCTCAGTCACCAAGGTAAAAGCAACAAATACAATACAAGGAAAGGCAGAACAATCTGCAAATTTTGAACTAGCATTTAAAACTACACGAAGATAGACTACAATTTTCCACTCTAAGCCTCAATTCCTCAATGCTATGCAAATGATTACCAACTGCCATGTATTCAACCCAGTTATCAGCATGTTTTCAATGACTACCACCTGCCATGTAATCAACCCAGTTATCAGCATGTTTTAAATGATTACCAACTGCCATGTATTCCATCAACATAACAATCCCCAATTTCTAAATGCCAAATGAAATGGATGTAGAAAAAGATCATTTCAACAAAAATGAAACTAGCACTTAAACCTATATGAACATTAAATACAATGATACGCTGAATTTCCACTCCAAACTTTAACAATTGACAGCATCCCACATAAAAGAAATGAAAATTTGGATAACAAATCAAACCTCTCCATGGGTCTTTGGTATCATTGTAGCTCTTGCAATTTTGTCCTCAATGAAGTCCAAGATGCCTGTTTTATCTTCAGATGCACTAATAAATGTTCCTGAACTGTTACAGAGGAAAGTACAAGCCAAAAAAACATAAGTTCTACAAGTACAAACAAAAACGTTTATTTAAGGGTATAAACTGTTAGAAACAAAATTACAAGACAACATCATAAGTTCTACAATCAGCAACCGCAAATAGAAAATTAATCAACATTCTGAGTTAGAAACAATCTTATAGGTGACAAGTGGCGAATCAATGATACTCATAAGATCGGTTACTTAATTCAGGGAAGCTCAAAATTACAGGGAATAAATAAGAATCATAAAAATAAAAGCTACCTTGTTCTAGTATCCTTGGTACTCTCCGCAGTTTCTCCCTTTCTCAAAGCCAGCAACGATGGCTTAAGGCGTGTCTTGGCCATCTCAACAATGCTTCCGCATTGTTCTGCAGTCGCAAAGTTTGGAAAATAAAGAGCCCGTGGTTTCCAACTTAAGACCTGTATTTAGCAATAATAATCCTCAGGGAAGATTGTAAATTATTAGGTGAATTCGAACAATTGCGTAAGCCGCCAAAAACAGATACCCAGTATAGCAATGAGCCAAATCAGCACCCCTAAATTTAAATGTAATCAAAGATCATCCCAAATAACAAATAACCCAATTTAGAACTGGGCTAATATTCTACACCATTGCCACAACCTGAAATGGAATCGAATGAATCGAAGCATCCCCACTTTCGCCATAAGCCATCATTCCATTCTCCTCGTCCACCACCACTTGAAGCATTCTCAACTTCGGCCGTACCTTGGGCACATCCTGTACTTAAACACCCATCACTCATAAACACCCATCACTCAAATAAGAAAAAAAAAAATCAACAAAACAAGATATAATAAAACACACAAACCTGAGGGAGGAGAGTTGATCCATAGAAACCAGCGAGGAAGAACAGAGAGCACAACAGGAAGGCAGCCGGTAACCCTAGCTTTGAATTCGATCTCTTTGTTTTGCCTTTCATCTATAATAAATCTTCTTCCTTTTTGGTTCCAAAGCTGTCCCTTTTATTTTTATTCTTTTTCCTTTCTGGGTCCTTCTACGGTTGGCTTTTGTTTTGTTGGGTTTTCAGTTTTCTTTTCTTTTTCTTTTAAAAGTCAGTGATCTCTACCTACTCCTTTCCAGTTAATGACAGGACGTGTTAATGGCGGGAGTCTTCTTCTTATTCTTTTCACGATTTGACGGCACGATTTCAGTTACTGTCGAAAATTATAGATAATTAAAGATAATTAATTTAAAAAATATATACTTTTATTTAAAAATCCTCGTAGTAATCGAACGGTTTAGCAAATAATCGAAACGCAAGTATCATTCAAAAATACGTTTCTGAAAAATTATTTGAAAATTAAAATTAAATTTTTGAAAATAATTAACAATATTCAAGTCATCAATTTTATCTTATTTTTAAAAATTAATTTCAATCCACTCCCTTTGTTTGTTGATAATTTTTAATCAACTCGACTTTATTGTAAACTATGAACTCTCGAATAAAATTTGTTAAAAATATATTAAAATTATTATAAAAAATAATTTTTATAATTAAAGATTTTATTTATAAAAAATTAAAATTAGTAATAATTTAATTTTAACGAAGTATTTAATGAAAGTACGAAAAAAAAAAATATGTTAGAAGATGGTAAAATATTATCTAATTTTTTTATTTTACTACTATTGTATAAACATAAAAAGGTTATTGAAAGAAAATAAAGTTTTATCTAATTGTAGTTACTAATTTTGAGAAAAATATTAACAAGTGGATTGAGAATTAATGGTTAGGTTATTTTAACTGAAATTTTTTTTCTTTAAAGATCATATTGAAAATTGCGAGATAAGTTGAAAAATTAAAAAAAATTTAAAAATTATTACGTAAATTCAAATAATTATTATTTTTTAATTTTTAAAATTTACAAGTTTAAATACTAAATTATTATGTCAAATCTGTTTTAATAAATATTAAATTTGTTTATAAAAATTATATAATTATATTTAATAAAAAAATTAAAAAAACACAAGAATATTATGTTTTACATTTTATTATTAGTACAAAGTTTAGGTTTAAATTACACTTGACCAATTCTTGTCAATAATCTAGAGTATTAGAGCAACATTAGCAGTCTTGTTGATTGAACATACTTTAAAATAAATAAGAAAAACACTTTCAACTAACTAGCAGCACTTAAAAAATTTTGACCCCAAAAAAAAAAAAAAAAAACAATGTACAATTCTACCTCAACCTTAGATAGTCTTGTTCTATATTCAATTAAGCATAAAAAGCACTTTTTTCTCCTCCTTTCACACTACCAAAAGTGGTGTCCATCAAGATAATCTTTCAATCTTTTTTATTATTAGTTTATAAGTAAATTTTATTAAAATATTTAAAATTATTATCTATAATTTTAAGTAAAATTTATAAATTATTATTATATATAAAAATACTCACAAACAATTGTTATATATATATATATAAATAGGTGACTTTATTTACCATACAATCACAATAATAAATATATTATATAAAAAAATAACTTTAAACTTTCACAATATTTAAATAGTTATAAGTATTATATAATTATAATAATAAAAATATTATATAAATATAAAATTTAATCTTTTATCATAATTTTGTAATTTTGCATATCATACGATAATAATAAATAACAAAAATAAAAATAAGCCACACACAAATTTATATAAAAAATTTTAAATTATTAAAAATAAAAAATTATAAATTTATTAATTTATTAAAACTTGAATTTATAGGCCTACTTCTATTTTATCAAATTAAGATTAACCCAACTTTAAATTCGTGTGAGTTTATTTTTTTTGTGAGTTGATCCGATCCAATTAACACCTCTAATTGCAATCCATTCAATGCTGCCAATTGTATGCTCCAATAATATTTGCACGAAGCGGCTACAAATTCAAATCTTGCTGCTCAGCCAATTCAATCGTGCAATAGATATAATGGAATATGTTCTAGTGCCATGGGATATGGGCAGATAAAGTGCTAACTACACTAGTCACAAACGAACATCTAATCAGCAATCTTTACACTGACGAATTCATATATTCTGTACTTAAAATGAAAGGAACTAACAATCTAAGAACTGATATCGCAATCCTTGCTTTCAAGCCATCAATGGTGGGCATATCCTTCGACCATGTCGAACCAGAGGTTCACAACCACAAGTTGTTCTACGCTTATACCCCGCGTTTTCTCATCTGCGAAGTAAAAGAAAGCATTTTCATTTTCACTTTTGCTTTATGCACAAGTGCTTTTTCCTGTTAATCCTTCCACCTGCCACTCGTGCGCAGCAATAGAACTTATTCTTCCCTAGACCTATATAATTTCTGCTTCAGAGTTACCCAGAACGTCAATTAATCATCCAGTTCAGACGACCATGGCGAAAGCTGGAATTCAGAGAGCAAAGATGTCAATCCTGAGGTAATATTATTATGCTTATGCATGGCATTGTCGGAGAAATTCTAAATTCGTACGTAAATCTTGACGTGTGTTATCATTTATCAGTTCATGCAGGGAAGTTTATCGTAGCTTTAGCAAATCCACAAGAGCAGTAGATTATGACGAACTAGCAACAGAAAGCTTTACGGGATCATTGAAAGGGGAGAAGAACTGGAAGGAGAATTCTTCAACCAGCTGGGTTCCGCATCCTCGTTCAGGGATTTATTTTCCGGAAGGCCACGAACGGGTGATGGCTGACGTTCCAAAGGAGGCTGCTTCTTTGGACGGCCGGACCTTTTGGCTGAGGAATGACGACGGCGTCGAGAAACCAGACCCTGAAATGATGGCCGTCCGTTTTCCGGCTGAGTAATTAATTGGATTGACACAAGTACATAACGTTTTTACCTTTATCAATAAACTACGTTATGCGGTGGAATTTACCCGTCATCGTGAACCATCCGATTCACAAGTTTACAACGACACCGTTTTAATTGGGAGTCAAAACCGTCAAAACCCGAAAAATCTTATCCCGGCAAACGTCAACTGCCGACATCACCTTCACTTCCCCCAGGAAAAAATGGAAAATTAATATAATAAGAAAAAACCAAATAAGGCAAACGCACATCCGACGGCTCACATTTAACAAACACAAATCACTGTGACAGCTGGCAGCATCGCAAAGCGAGTTTCTAACTTTCCTACTCGCGTTGCCCAAACAGAGCGGTATTAACCGACGTCGTATCCTGACAACCAAGGCTCTCGTTTCGTCTTGCTCTATCCTCGCCTTTTCTTCGAAGGCAGCACTGGCTTTCGAATTTTACTGTCGCCGCTACTCATTTCTTTCCAATTTCGTATTCTTCCCAGACACTCTCTCTCTCTCTCATTCACAGTTTGTATTTTTGGGAAGCGAATCGCTGCGTTTTGGTGCATGACGAGGGCGTCGGAGCTTTTTTACACCAGACGATCGCGCGTGGACCGGGCCGACCAGGATCCAGGGCTCGATTCTTTCTCATCCGAAAGGAGTTTTTACAATCGTCGCCATCACAATCAGAATTATAATCACCGTCATGATTTGGACGGCTGTGATCCTCTCCGCCAATCACCGCACGCCCGCTATTTCTCTCACCGTTCCTTGCTGTCGGTAGGCACTTACTATTATAAAAACCTCAATTTCTGCTTCAAGTTTTTACTTTTTATTGGTTTATTCAAATTTTTAATTATTTTCTTAAAAAATGATTAATACAATTTTCACAGACCGATTTTGGACACACATTTGATACAACATCACCGATATCAGAAGGAAATGTAAAATTGAACTATTTCTTGGGATTTATCTCAAAATTGTTTTCAGAAATAAAGGATACTAAATCTGACTGGCTTTTAGCAATTGGGAAATTTAGGATTTTGCTTTTTGGTGGGAATTTGTAGGCAGACTTGTTATTGTAGCTCCCATGTTATGCATACAAGAAATAGGGAACATTGCCCATCTTGTTGTTGAAGAACGCAGGCATGCTTCTTGAATGTTTCCAATTTATGCAATTGAATGAATCAATATTGGCAATAACTCTCTTCTGAATATGCTTTGTAGAAGTGTGGTGATAATATTTGAAAAGAAAAGAGGGAAATCTGGGAGGCTTATGCCTTACACTGCTCTCAGAAACAGATAAAATTCATTTTCCTTAAATTGTGGCCTTTTTTGATAATGCTCTAATCCATGCAAAAGATGGGGAGTCGTAGATGCGTCCGTTGTAGATATGTTGTATTCTGGGCTTTTTTTTTTTATTTCTCTGGCACCTTTTCCTGTTTCCACTTTTTTGAACTTAATTATGTAAATTAAATGAAGAAATGAACCCCAATTGATTTTTCCTTTTCCTGCTAAAAGGCAATTGTATCACTGGTTTAACAGTGTTTAATTGCAGAAAGATGAACTCTTATTCTGCTCATTATCATGTTCTATTTGGCTTGCTCAGGAACGTACACCAGCTCGGCTTGATCTAGGAACCAGCCAGAATGTGGTAAACAACCCTTTTAATACAGAAATTTCAAGAAGCACAAACAGGCCGAGTTTGAATGGAAATGAGAGGCTTCCTGGAGCCGTGCAACTTGCAAGAGCAAGGCTTCTTGAGAGATTGAGAGGCATGTCTCTTTCTGGAAATAGGTCAGTGCTTATAATATTGTTTAAGTTAGCATTTTATGACTTGAGCTTCATTTATAGAAAGTGCACAAATTTGCATTCGCATAAGCCTATAACAGAAGTTGGTGACAGCTATCAATTTTGGTGCTGACTCTAGTTTTTCTTTAGTGCCCGATAGTAGTTAGTAGATATGTTTCTGTAAACTTCATCCGATTTTGTGAACGAAGAATTAAAGGATTCTATTATTACGTTAAAGCCTTGCCTCTATGAAACTATGATTATTGTGTTGTTAATGCAATGCAACGATGTAAATGGGTTACATGATTTCTATACATTTACAAATATAGCTTACATTCTCTGTATTCGCCTGGTTGAACCTCAGAACTCCTTTGTTGAATTTGAGGTATTCACCTGCTCTGTTTGAGTTTTATTCAGGGGAAGTGCCAGAGCTTCATCAAACATTTACCGCGGGGAAAGTGTTTTTGCTGATGAGCTGAGGCTTGTTGATGTGGGGGACCGGGGATCTGAAGCCTTTGACGCATGGTCAGCTATAAGCTCCCCCTTTACCGACTTGATGAACTCACAAACACAAAGACAGCAATTCGTGCATGAAGGAAAAAGGAAGAAACCTCCCGGTCTCGGTCAGAAGGACCTGGACTGTTTGCACTTTGAGGCTTTCAAAGGTTTGGAAATAGGCGGTGCAGAGAGGAAAGCATCAAAGGCATCGATAGATTGCAGCATATGTCTGGAGAGTTTTGTGGAAGGAGATGAGCTAATACGCCTGCCATGCAAGCATAGGTTCCATTCCATCTGCCTGGATCCCTGGATTCGAAGTTGCGGGGACTGCCCCTATTGTCGAAGCGATGTACTTGTACTTGTAAATAGTCACAGGAACACAAAGTGAACTTAAAACTCCTGATTTGATAAATCTTTGATTCTTGGTTTTGAAAGTATTGGGACTTGCACACTAGATTTGAGAGATGGTTTTGGTTCTTCCAAGTTTTGCTTACACAGAATTTTAATTAATTACTGACTTGGATGTATTTTCTTACCTTACCATCTTGTATAAAAGGAAAATTCAACTGAATTTTGATTCCTCCCAATTATTCATCCTAGCAGTAAGAAGTATTGCTTGTAGAGCGCTCTATTGATGTTGATCGATCGTCAACACACAATACTTTGAACAAAAGCAGTCAAATATTCAACCTGCAGCTTTGAATTCTCCAATCTCCTTTTCCAAACTCTATTATTGCCGATTGACCCGCAAGTTGATGAATGTTCCGATGGAAATTCGTGAACACGCCCGGGAAAGTCCGTGTATGAATTGTTGTGGCGGAATTAAAGATTTTCCCGAGAAAATTATTATGTTCAATTTTCTGTCTCCAAGAAGATTTTGACTGTAATAAAGTGGGGCTGTTTGGAACTTGAAAATGTTTGCACTTGTATACTAAATTTACTGTAAATTTTTCTAAACATAATATTTGTATATATTTTTTAAAATTAAAATAAAGAAATTTTACAAAATTAATAATTAAATTAATTATATTACGGAAGTATCAGTCTTCTTCTCCTTCCCTTATTACGCGGCATCTATTAATCACAATCCTTGGTCTCTCTTCTAGTCTCTCTCTGAACGTAACATTCATTTGGCGAAATTCTTTACGGGTTTTCAAATACAAGACGTTGTGCTTTCGGAAGCGGAGGCAAAACTTACGGGATGATGATGCTTCGGTCGTGTTGCAGATGTCTAGGCAGACGAGGCGGAGGTGATGGGCTGTTGTGGCACTCGGAGTTGAAGCCACATGCGTCGGGTGATTATTCGATCGCGGTGGTTCAGGCAAATTCCAATCTTGAAGACCAGGGTCAAGTTTTCACGTCTCCTTCTGCGACTTATGTTGGTGTCTACGATGGACACGGCGGACCTGAGGCCTCCAGATTTGTTAGCAAACATCTCTTTCCTTATTTGCATAGTAAGTTTTTGTTTTTGGGTTTTGAGTTTTTTGTTTTGTCTTGTTTGGAGTCTCGTGTGATTTGTTAATGTATGTGTATATGCATTTTCATGTATGTGCGAGTGTTTGTGTATGTTCGTTTAAATATATGATGAGGTAAATGCTAGGTTGCTTTCAAATGTTGATCTTTCTCTTTAGAATTCTTTCATATTTTGGTTAATTAATTTGCTATTATGTGTTAAAGGTTTTCTTTTTTCGACGGTGGTCATCAATGGATTCTGATTGCTCTGTGTGAAGATGCAATGAGAAAGCAATTGAAAATTTGGATTTTTTTTTGTAAATTTTCTGTTGAATTTTTTTCAAACATAAGTATTAATCTATGGTTGAATGGTGAGATGAAGTGGGAATGATTTATTTGGCTTGATTGAGTTTGATTCTTGATAAAAGTACAGAAAATGGGGTGAATTTTTTAAATTTGATAACCAAAGACAGTGTGTGTATTTGAAGTAACAGATATTTGTTTTGTATCTTCTATCGCTAAAAGTTTATGCTTCAAATGCAGAGTTAGTAATGGAACAAGGAGGACTATCTGCAGATGTGATAAAGAAGGCGTTTCATGCTACTGAAGAGAAATTCTTGCATTTAGTTAAGCGCGCACTGCCTATGCAGCCACAAATTGCTTCAGTTGGATCGTGTTGTTTAGTTGGTGCAATTTCAGATGATGTATTATATGTGGCAAATCTCGGTGACTCAAGGGCAGTTCTTGGGCGGAGAGTTTCAGAGAATAACAAAAGAAAGGTGGCAGCAGAACGGTTGTCAACTGATCATAATGTTGCAGTTGAGGAGGTGAGGAAGGAAGTTGAGGCACTTCACCCTGACGACTCACATATAGTCGTGTATACCCATGGAGTTTGGAGGATTAAGGGTATAATTCAGGTAGAATGACAGAGCTCCTTTATCCCAGTTTGATTGCTTTTTCTATTTGTTGTTAGTAAATTTTCAAGTTAAAATTGGTTAATTGAGTTATTAACAAGAGTCTACGCATGGTTTCTAGTGATTTAGTAATCACTTGGTTGTTAATCTTCCTTGATTGCATCTGTATATCTGTTAGGGTTTCTGTGTTATATCCACATCTTAAAATACTACTTGGTAACTATCATTGCATTTTTGCATTTGACAATTGATCAGCTCTAGGTGCATCATGTGGGTGAAAACTGAAGTCACTTTAAAGCAATTTCATCAAGTCTGGTTTAAATCAAAGTTTTTGTGAGTATTGTTTTAAGTGATTCAGGAATCATATGGCTGTGAAACTCCACGCTTGTTGTGTCTCAATGATTGTAGTTATATAACTGGTAATGAGGATCCATATCTTTAGATTTTGTTAGATGATCATTTGATGTCGGATTTGGTGCTTGTGATGAATTGGCTCTAGGCACATCCTGTTTATTAATGCTTTTATGCAGTTTTATGGAGTCTCTGGTTTCCAATGTTGAACTTAGTGGAAGTGTTATTCTCGAACTTAGTGGAAGTGTTATTCTCTCAGCATGGCCTGGTCTGTACTATGCAATAATTCTTGTCTTGAGAGACTCCTTGTTTCTGCTCTTTTGTAGAATACAAGTTCTTTTGATGTTTTAAAGAGTATTGACTGGCATGCACAATTGTCCAAGTGCCTGCCATTACGTCAGTGTGCTTTATATAATTTGCATGCTGTGGTTACTCTTGCGATCTTTTTCTCTTGATGGTATATAGCTGTTTCACGATCTGAAAAGTGTGTGATGGAAATTGCTGATCTAAACTCTTTTACATTTCAGGTATCAAGATCTATTGGTGACGTTTACTTGAAGAAACCTGATTTTTACAGAGACCCAATTTTCCAGCAGTTTGGAAACCCTGTTCCTCTAAAACGACCTGCAATGACAGCTGAACCATCAATCCTGATTAGGAAACTTAGGCCACATGACTTGTTCCTGATATTTGCATCAGACGGCCTTTGGGAACAGTTAACTGATGAAGAAGCAGTGGAGATTGTATTCAAAAACCCAAGAGCAGTGAGTACTCATCTTTGCCTCTCTGATTGTCTTTGGTAGTGGTAATTTGGATCGAGTTTTAACAACTGCAAGTTAGGCGATTTGGTCTATTCCATTTTATCAATTGGCTCATTTGAACCTTGCAGATATTAAATGGTTCATTTGATCTATAGCATGTGAACTTATTTTAGGCATCATTGTCAATTATTAAATGCTCCATTTATTTAATCAGGCTCGACCTTATTAGAAATTTGTGTGGGAGAAGCCTTGTCATCTTGAAAACGAATTAAATTAGATGTTTCCAATTTAATGTGTCATAAAATGCATAGTACTCACAAAATGCTGGTCGTTGGTTTTGTGCTTGCAGGGTATTGCTAAGAGATTAGTCAGAGCTGCCCTTCAAGAAGCTGCAAAGAAAAGAGAAGTGAGATATGACGACATAAAGAAACTTGACAGGGGAGTAAGACGTCATTTTCATGATGACATCACAGTGATTGTAATTTATCTTGATCATCAAAAAGGCTCCTCCAACAACCGATCTAAACACAATGCAATTGGCTGCACAAGTGCACCTGTCGACATCTTCACCCTAAACGCCAATGAAGCAGAGGAGGATATGCTCCACAGTTCACACAATTACTGATAAATGAAACCATTCTAAAGCGTCAGACACTTCAACACTCGGAAACTAGAATAAGATTATAAATACATAGTATTTGAAGGATACATCGGAGGTTTATCGGTGCTGCTGGACAGTTTGTATAGATAAGTTGCTGCTGTTGATTGGTAGATGAAGATGGAAACAAGTTGCAGTATTTCCAAGTGAAGATCTAACATGTCGATGGTCCGTTGCTTTGTTGGTTAAAATGTTATTGATGTTGTCTTGTTCAACATTGATGATATTGAATCCCACAAGTTTCAAGTCACAAGTTTTTGTAACCTTCTTGTTTCCCATAGCTCATATCAATGAGAGAGTTTTGATCTGTCTACAAAGATTTGCTCTGAGATGAAATTGAAGCTTGAGCATGACCATTACCATACCTTTAACACAAAGATGTTTGGTTTCTTATCAGAGAAATCATGGAAGAAAAATGCTGAAGATATTATTTTGAGTGGGAATACAGAAGAAAGGAAGATATTGCTACTTGAAAGGACACATCTTTTTTGGTCTCTTAGTAGAAATGACACCACTTGCTTGTTTTAGGAATGGTAATAATTTCCCCATCACTGTTGGCTTCATACAAGAAACTTTCCATATTTTGTTTTTCAAAAAATATATTTTTAAATACTTAAAAAAAAAGGACTAATGTGTATATATATTAAATACAATATCTAATATGTGGTAAAACAAGAGGTGGTAAAGAGGCCAATTGAGCTTATGCAAATTTGCATCCGATTTATTAAAAATAGATAAATCTAACAGAATTTCTAATTTTAAACTTTATTATCATTAATTTTTATTATTTTATTTAATTAATAAATATAAATAATATTCACG
>CP135546.1:6182493-6207809 GCA_032402905.1 Khaya senegalensis | reverse complement strand
CGGTCGTTATTTTGCGGTGCATGATGTCGTGGTAGATTTATGATTAGGTGGGACCAAGCTTTCCCTACGATGTGATGAGATCACGTTATTTGTGATTTGTAAGCTAAGTTACAAGCCAAGTCGGTCAATTTTCAGTTGGTACGTTCATGTTGTAGCCGCGCCGCCGCTTGTGTGGGGCCTTGCTATCCTGTCTGCCACGCCGTGATTGGTGATTTCAAGTTTAATCTTTACGGCCAAGATAAGTCTTTTGGACAGTCCTTCATACACGCGCATCACATGTAAAATAGTAGAGACCATTAAAATGGCTGCATCCATAGGAAAGATCCAATTTTTATTTTTTGTTGTGATTAATATATATATATATATACAACATTTAGTATATGTCCATATTCTTAAATTTAAGAGAGAATATATTTAATAGAATAATTTTTTTGATATATCTACGAGAATTAATCTGCTTTTCATAAGTTATTGAATTTTTATGTTCAAAATTTTGATTTAAATAATTATTTATTTAGTATTTCGAGAATTAAGAACTAATATTTTAATCTTTTTAGAGAATTTCATTTACAGATGCAAAGTTTAATAATTGACTAATATTACTCGTTATCATTTAGCTATTACATTTATTTTTTTATTATTGTTCATATATATAAAACTAATTTTAAAATTAAGTACTTATAAAAGATCTTTTAGAAGTATATATTCTCGTAAAGAATAATTGGAATGTAGGCATAATAGTATTTATGATAAAAATTTAAAATAAGTAACATAAAAAATTTTAAATATAAACCGAAAGTAAAATTTGAAATGATTTATGTTAGGTATTGAAACAAATTAAATATAAAATATATAGAATATATTGTAATCAAATCTTGAAAAAATAAAGTAATTATGAAGATAAACAATCAGGGTGAATGATGGTTGATAATGGATAATTGAAATGTTTACTTAGGTGGAGAGTTGGGAGTTATAATTGCAGCATCAAGAGTGATAATGACATTGCTGATGAAACCAAATGGGCCATCAAATGAATTTATGAACAAGCTAACTAAATTAAAACTTAAACCCATTAATGATTTACACAAACAAGTAATAATCAAAGCTTCTAATTAATTTGTATTGAGAGTTTTAGTCACAAATGGGGCAAAATTCAAGTAACATGTAATGGAGGACAGCTAAGGGACGAAGATGAAGAAGGAAAAAGGAATTGTGGGGTGAGATATCATAATCATTTTCTTCGGCTTGTCCTGTTTGTTTGTTGGTTGCCCCGTTTCTTTTCAAGTTAGTTCAGCCTCGCTCTTTCACTGGTTGAAAAAAAGAACCTGTAATTGGAAAGTCAGCTCTGCTAACAGCCAGGCAGGCAGCAACAACTCTGTAATCAAATGAACCAACTCTGTAATCAAATGAACCATGTAGGTGATATATCACCTCAATCAAATGCGTACCCGAAAAAGCTTCTTTCTTTTCTTTGTTGTCAAATCTTTGAAAGATGATGTTCTTGTTTGTTGTGTGCTAATCTGTTGTCTGTGTGTTGATTGATGAAGTTGAACCCACGACAACTTTAAGGAGGGGCGGCCATGAGGTTTCAAGGCTTCGAGTTTTTCTAACGTGATTCCACGGACTTTAATTTGGGGACGTCAACCAATCGTCTGTGTTGCGTGTTCTATGCTTAAAATGGAACTGTATAGCATGACCCATATTGTAATGCTCTCAAAACCTATATGTTCTTAGAGGAAGAAGGATGGGCAATGGGCTTGGTTTGAGTGTCCAACAGCCCATTCTTTTAGGAGCTCGGCCATTCAGAAAAACTTGGACTGTCTGCTTGGGGAGACATGGATTGGACTCATGATGAGGATGAACAATTAGAGGAATTCAGATAGATCAAAATCGTTCCAGATTTGGGCTGTCGTGAATCTTATGCAAGATTCAAGTTGATCCACCTGAGAGGATACTTGGCTGTTGACAATTTGTCAACAATTAAGACTCGTTGAAATATGGATGCCCATAACCTGGAATGACAAGAAGCAAGAACACTGGTTAAAAGCACAGTCCACTCCTTGGAAACATCTCAGCTTTCCAGAACGTTTTCCAGTAACTGCTCTGGGTGGTGGGTTATCTATATAGCATTGGAACAACGATAAACATGTCCTGAGCGTGAGGATGATGATCTTTACTTCAACAGAGACAAGACTTTCCCTCAAAAACTTTGGTAGTTTTGATTGCTGCTGCTGAAGACATTTCTCATTTCGTGATATTACTGTTTCTCATGTTGAATCATTTCATTTTCAATAACTGCTTTTCGGAAAAGCACTTTTTTTGTTTGGATTGATAAATTATTGAACTTTTTCGGCTTAAAGATAGTTGGATTTACAAAGTAATATACTTTTCATCCCAGCACGGGCCAAGTTCTCACTCTACTAAAAAGAGAATTGGCCTTTAAAGCTAACTCTAAACACTGTGAGCCCACTTCACAAGATCAATTCATAAAGTATTTGAGTTCCTCCAATAACTTTAAGGGTATTACGTCTCAATTAAATTATAATTCACAATGATAAAAGAATTCACTCGGACAAATGAGGGATTCTAGTCATAAGATATCTGATGAAACCGTGGCTCGAACAAATTAACGGTTATCTTATACATAACCATTACTATATAAAAATTAATAAAAAAATCAATTTTCTCTAATTGAATGAATAGTGAATGGTAACTAAATATATGTTATTTACCTCGACCGACACTATGTATTTTATATGTCTAAAAATTGACCCACACGTGAGCACAAAGAAAGAGAGAATAGAATGGTCATCCTTCTACCATAAATATTGGAAACCCACATAGGGAAAGCCATCCCAATGCAATAAATACACCATCGTTAATAGGGGTAATTGCATTCCTTTGCCCACTTCCCACACACAAAGCCATGCAACAAAGTGAGAAGGTTCCTTCCCTTGCCGACACTTTGCACCATAATTTTGCAAGTCAAAAATTCATCTTCAAATTTGGTTATTTATTTATTTGTTTGTTTTGGGAGTGCTCAATTGTGTCTACCAATTTGGTTAACAAGAATTCCTAAGGCAAAATTAGGGATTAAAAAATCAAAGTAGTAAACTTCCCAATATTGGCTATTTTTAAAAAATATTATATAGGGCAAAATTTGGAACCTAAATGCCAGAATGAGATTCTATTCAACCCCACTAATTTAATTGTTAATTCTGTGATTTAGGTCATGTCCCTTCTTTTTATTATTGTAACCACTTTCATATTTTATTGTCTAAAAACTCTAAAAATAAACATGGTTGACTCTTTAAATGTAACCAACCCATGTATACATGTAAGAATAACATCAAAAACTCTTTTAACTTTTCAAAACTACTAAATCAATATATTTTTAATTATTAAGATTAAATTTGATATATATAATTAATACATTATAATTAATGTACATACAAAATACAATCTCAATCATTCAGTTAGATTAATTTAATAATATAATAAATTGTGTAAAAAATAGTAATATTGATTAATGGTTAAGAAATTAGTATAAAATTTAAAATTTTTGATCTTTTTCGACATATATAAATAGACAATTGGTTTAAATCTATTATTAATATATAGTTCTTCTAAATTATTTAAAATAAACAAGTATCATTTGATTTAAATAAATTAAAGCAAATTTTGAACGAATATATTGCCAAATCTTTATTTATAACATAATCTTAGATGATTATGGCAAGAATATTTGGTACTCGATTATAAGTTTAATGACTCATTAGTCTTCATTAGCACATGTTTTTGTGAATTTAAATAAAAGGGTAAATGTGTTTGGTAACAAGTGTAGCTAAGCATGTGTTATTAATTATTTGAAATCAAATTTCCCTAGGAAAGGGGAAGGAAGATGGTCATAGTCTCATAGACCTAACCATTATTTAAAAAAAATAAAATAATATTAAATTTCATTATCCAATAAAAATAATTGAAAGCATTTGTTTAATTATTTATGAATAAATTAAAAATTAAATTGATTTTTAAAAACATTTATTTTATAATTATACTCTGAATTTTGCTACTTCCAAGACTGATAAAAGACCATCCTTCCACTCGCATGCTTGCAACTAGTGGACCCTCCCCCATTAAATGGGATGAATTTCACAAGTATGGGGTGGAGAGAACAAAAAATAATATTCATAATAACATTTTCTTACAATTTAATAAAAAATTAATAAATTCATACAGCATTTGAGAAAATTATATTGCAATAAATGATGTGGCATTATTAAAAAAAAATTATATATTAAATAAATATTTATTTTATTAATTATTGTAATATTTTTAATATATAATTCATCACACCGATCATTTAATAAAATTTTTTAATTTATATTAAATATTAAAATTTTTTAATAAAAAATATAAATCTTTATTCGAATATTGTAGTTTGGGACACGAATTTCACTCGCATTAATATTAAAAAAATTAATTTATATTTATATAATATCTAAAATATAAAAATATTTTTTAAAATGTATAAAAATTTTAACTTTACACTATTATTTTAAGATATTTTTATCAATATTATCTCGTATAGAATTAATGAAGGATCAGTGTAATTTAAGGGCATCTCAACTAACTTGTTAAATGTTCTTCATTAATGCAATGCTAAGGTGACATTTCAATCATGGCATTGAGAATGGAAGCTAGATTTTGAGTTGTCCTGCCCAATTTCACATCGAATTTGTGTACAGTATTTATGAATGTTCGGTTTTGTTAATTTTTTTAATTATTTAAAAATTATTTTAAATTTTTATTATATTTTAAATATTATTTATTATATATTTTAAGTTTATTTTTATATTTTTTAAATTTTTTATTATATATTTTAAATATTATTTATTATATATTTTTTAATATTTTTTAAATTTTATAAAAATTATTTCAAATTTTAACAAGTAAAAATTTTATGGGATGCATTGCTACCTTAAGTACTATAGCTAATCCCTGTGATATGACATCGACTTGTAAAATAAGCACTTATGGAGATAGTACCGTGTTTGGTTAAGGTGCTTTTTTGTCGAAGTCATTAATCAACAATGGTCCTTCCTTTCTGCCCCATTTATTGGAATGAGATGCAGTAACTATTTAGACTAAAATTCAAAGCTCTTCCTTCTAAAAACTGGCAGTGAATTGATTAAAGAAATCTGCGGTTTATGTTCTTGATTGTTTCTATGTGAAATCTGCCATCAGAGGTTGCAGATCAAGCAGGAAGCGGAGCAAAGGTAGGAAGGACGGAAGCAGACTATATTTAAAATGGTACTTGTATGAAGCATATGCAGCTACAGAGGTTCTTGCCCCCCAAAAAGGGCAGTAATGCAGCAAACCCTAATCAATGGAGAAATTGACCATTCAGAAACATCATGATGAGGTGTAACCTTCCCCCACAAAATAAAATATTGTAATAAATGTAGTTAGAAAAAGAGAAACCCAAGTGGTGGTAAAGAAGTAAAAGAGGAAGACAGTGTTTTGGTCTGCAAAAGCAGGTAAAAGAAATAGTTAATAATAGAAACGAAAGAGAGATGAGTGAGTGGAGAGGTGGCGAAAAAGGAAGAAGAAGAAGAAAAGAAAAATTGAAATCCACGTGGGGGTTTTGGGAGACTTTCTATCTCGTGCCTTGCTGTAATGATATGTTTTCACACACAAGCTTTGCCATAAACGATGCAGACCCACTTGTAAACCTAACCTAAACTCAACAATGGTTTATCCAGATATGGGTTCCCATTGGGTCCATGCTCAGTCAGACAGAAGGAAAGTATTTGTTTAATGTCGAGAGAAGAGATCCAGCTAAAAGCTAAGAAAAGGCTCCATAGGGACACCGCTACTGAAGTTTCAAATACCAACCCTAGACAACTACAGAGATTCTTTCATTTTATGCAAAGAGATTGGGGCACTCAGATATTGTAATCTATACAAGACCCCACTAGAGGAATTGATAAACTAAATGATCATGTGAAGGTGTAAATGTTCATTGACTCTGAAACAAAAGCGCATTGGGAAAAAAAGAGAGAAAATTAAGATTGCATGGACTTCAAAGGAAAATTGCTGATCTGTATATTCTTGAGATTTCAATGTTCTTGTTTACATCTTTGTCAGCATAAATGACCAAATGCCAAAATACATACAGATATCATCTATATCAAAGATACAATTTGGTCAAACATCCCCATTTCTTCCCAAACACAGAAACTACTACATCAATCAAATAACCAAACCAACAGGAACAAACCCACAAAAGATTAGAATTAACAAACTAGACAACTTTTAGTCTTATACTTATGCTAGCCAGTAGCAGTTTCCTTTTCGCTGCCACTGCAGTATCTCACTAAGCAAGAAAATCAGTAAAATAAAGAAAGGTTAATGGTTCTGCTATAACACAGGTTCTCCACCTTCCTTAAGGCATGGAAGGTAAACTAAAAATTTAACCTCCATTGGCTCTATCCCTAATTGGAAAACTGAGCTCCAACTCCATAGTTGGGTTCTGCATAAAGAGTTTAAAGATTCGTCTAGGCTCAAGCTGAACCTGTGAATATTTAAAACTCTATTTACAGACTAACAGAGGCATATACGACAGTCCAAAAATCTGACTTCACTTCTGCTATGTAAGGGGTTAGTTGATTAACAACAGCTACGAATATAAACAATTGCCCTGATTTGATCCTACCCTTTGTTAGACCTCCATCTTCCATATCATGTTGTCAGTGCAACTATCATGTGCTTTCTCCAGTGCAGCAACTTTAGCACGATGTGCTGCTAATGCAATTGCACTCTTTCCCCTTTCATCCTGTGGGAGTTCACAGGCCTCACTGATGGATCCTGACCTTAAATCAGCTGGGGGGATAAAACAGTCAATTGAGAGTCCTGGAACGTTAAATGCAACCTCTTCAATTGTCCAAGCTTCCTCCATCTTGGTTTTGGTATGGCTCATTGCAACCTCCCCGAACCTAAAAAGTGTCACTACAGAGCGGCCAGAATGTGCAATCATGATCCCTTCAACTGGTCTGTAATCATCAAGGAATGAATTGATTGTGGTCTCCCAGTAAACTGCATCACCACCATTGGACTGGATGCGGGTCAAATGGGAATCCTCCATGTGAACAAGAAGCCCAGTCTTTTGGCTAAAGTAGCCAAACAATACATGCCTAATAATCTCTGCTGGACCTTCACTCCTGGCCTTGAGCGTCTGAGGGTCAGCGCAAAGCTTAAGGATGAAGCAATCTTCACCATTAATCTTTTTCTCCCCTATGCACCTAGCACCAGCAAACATGCTAGCTGTTGTCCTTGGATCAAGACCCTGAAAAAGATCCACCAACCACATAAATCTAACAATAAGCAAACAACTAACATGCCATTGGGTAGCTGATTACAAGCTCAAAAATTAACACACAAAACTTCACCTGAAGTGCACGACGCAAGGGTCGTACGGGCCCTTTGGCAGAGTGGGCACCGCCCCAAGGTGTGTGCCTCCAAACGAGCTTCCCATTACAGCCAGCATGAACCTTACTACCTCCAACTGCAAGTTCCACATACCACATGTCCGGATTCATTTGCCAAAGCACAAATCCGCCCGACTCGGCACATCTAGAGGCATTCCGATTCTTAACAGTCCTAGTTGCAGTTTCAAACTCTGCAGCTACCATCCTAACCTTTCCCATGGCATACGCATTTCTAATAGAGTTCTGTAACCTCTGCCCACCGGAGGCAGCTGTGTACTGCTGCAAAATGTACTGAGCTGAGGAAGTTTCCTGTAACAACGAAATTTTAAAGTGTCTTAGCTAAATTTAGAATGGTTTTCACCGGGTTAAAAAGTGGATAAAAATCAAAAACTCCAAATCACGTGAAGTTTCGTGTCTAGGTCTACTTGAAAACTCTCACATAGATTGTCATAAGTACCAACAACCTATCCCTTTCCTGGGTGCACATGCACACTGGAGATTTGTTTCAAGCACTAATTATCCGTTTATTCCCCAAGAAAATACAACTAAAGCAAAAAATTAAACAAAAAAAGAGACAAAAAGATGTATTCCTTCCTGGTTGAGTTTTTTTGGTGGATTTTCTCCGTTTTCTCACTAACCAAACAGAACATTAAAGTTTTTTTTAACAAACAAAAACAATTCCATAGATCAACTAAACAAGTAAAAGTAGCTAAAACAAACTAATCATAGATCAAATTCCAAAATGCGTTTTACTAAATTTACTCCCCATAGAAGATAACGCCAGCTAGTAGCAAAAAATGAAAGAAAAACAAAATATTTGTTAAAAGGCCAAAAATGAATATGATCAGATGAGTAGAGAGACTGCGTGAGTTTTGTTAGTAAACAAAAAAGACCCAGCAGCTGTTTCCGCCCAAAAAAAAGTAATAAACAACGATGAAAACTGTAGAGAAGGGAAAGAGCTAACAATGGGAGTGTCTTTAATGCTCAAGTGAGGCAAAGGGTCATTGTCGCTAACGTGCACCGGCGCCAAAGGAGCGCCCATAACACCAAGCAACAGCCTCAGATCAGACCTCTTATAAGCCATAGCAGAAACCGACGGCGTCCGCGATAACTGTCCTTTAACCCAGTTTCCCAAACCCGACCCGGACCGCTTCGACTCTCCAAGTTCAGTTCCATCGGGATCCGGACCTTCCACTAAAGGTGCCAAAGCCTCCCCCACGACGGGCCTGAAACTCCCGGATCTCGAAATCGGTTCAGGAGCGGCCACGTAGTGATGGGAACTCTGGTTTTTCCTTCTTCGTAGGAGTGATGAAATGGGTGACATGGACCGGCCGGGACTGGTGGCGCGAGAACGTGACGGAGAGAGTCCACGGACTACTTCGTCCTTGAGTGCTGAGAAGAACCCTTGTTTCTTCTCCATTGGTGGGTCTTTTTTCCCGGTTCAAAGAAGAGAAAGCGAGTGATGTTTGATAGTTAACTGAAGGAATGCGAGATGGGTTTTCGTTTAGAGACACGCACAGAGAGCAGAGTGTGAAAAGTGTTTGCTTTGAGACTGTTAGAGAAAGAGAGAGAGAAAGAGAGCTTTGAAGAATGAGAATGTGCTGAGTGTGTTCGTATAGCGAGGGGCATAAAGAAATGGTAAAATACTCAGAGAGAAGAGTGTGAGTTTTGAGCTCGAGGAAGAGGAAAGAAATGTTGGAATATGACGAAAGGGTAATTATCATACTAGTCCCTCATATTTGTGAAAGTAACAAATAGATCCAAATATTTACAATAATCCCGAATTCACTGACTCCATTTACAAGAAATTTCAAATTTATAATGCCCGTTCAGTAAAATGCATGAATCTATTCGTTATTTTACAAAAATAGGGGGACTAATTTGATAAATTTTCATACACTAAGCGACGCGATAGTGTGCCGTTTTAACTGCCTAAATAACCCAGAATTAATCTCAGGTGCAAAAAAGTCATTTTCTTTTCTAAATGCGGTATCATGAGAGGTGGCGAATTGACCAGTGCTACCTGCGGCAGCAACTGAAAAAGCTGGTGGCAAGGCGGGCGTGATTCGTCAAGCGCGCACAGGGAGCGTTGTACTGCTGGCAATAACACACGCAGCTGCATTTGGTGCGTCTCAACTGGGGGCCTTTTTCCACATTACCTGACCGCGAAATCTCTGATGTGAAAAAGTCACGGTTCTCTACCCACTTGATTGGATGGTGTTTTCCACGCGCTACCTCCGCTCGTGGGGACTGAAGTTACCTGTGTGACATCGAATTTCTCGGCAGCATATATCCCGCAAAACGAATAGCCGTATTCTCTGAAGTAGATTACACCAATGTACTCGCTAGGTTTGTGGCCTACTGTTAAGTGCCCATAACCAATAGGAATCCCTCATGATGACGACGTGGCAAACAGTGATAGCGAGTATAAATTTTATTACTCGCGGTTAAGAGCTGTTGCCCGTTGATTTGTTCTTCGGGTAAATATCATTGTCAAATTTCAATATTAATTTTATTTAATATAATAATTAAAATTTAAAAATCAGTAAATAACGTCTAACGGATCAAAAATCGGCGGTTAGTTGAATAATGCTGCGGTGGTGGTCGTGGTGGTGGGCCCCAAATTAAATAAAAGGAAGGCTAAGGAGACTGCTTTTTGACCGTTTGATGCCCCCGTCTTCAATGACAGTTCATATCATCCACCTTCGTTCTCCACTGATTAGACTCTTCCACGTGTGACACGTCGGGTCGCAATCTTTTGTTTTTCGGAAAAAAAGTTATACCACATCATACTAAATTATTATTATTATTATTATTATTATATTTTAAAATTTTAAAAATTAAAATATATTTTAAAAAATTGCAACGAAAATTTGACTATAATTAATTGTAAAAATAAATTAATTAGTGGTAAGCTAAGTTCTATTGAGATCAATTTTGATTTACAATTTAAATTAATTTAAAATTATTAAATTAATTCAATTTATTTGTAAAAATAAATTAAATTGATCAAAATGTAATTCAAAAATGCTTGACCTAAAATTAATAACCAAAAAAAGAGACAATATTTTGGCAATGAGGACAAATTATATGCATCCATAGACCATATATTAAAGAATGAATGTGTCACTAAATTAGGTGACACATAAAATTGGACCGACCCTTTTGGTCATGCATGTATATTGCATAATTCTCTGTTTCCCATATCCCAAATTTCTTTTTTGTTTTATTTTTTTATTTTCGACAAAATTAATAATAATATTTTTAGAAAATTGAAACGGCGTCGTTTACAATGATTTATTGAAAATGGGGACGGAATTGTTCGTGCGTGCGAAAGGCCGAAAGCTCCCGCGTTCGTTTGTCCAAAATCAACGCGTTTTAACTTTTATTCTCGCGGTGGATACAGCTATCTTCCACTCTTCTTCCTGTACAAACAAAATCATAAAAATCTTGGGCTTATTTGCAAGATTATAATTATTTTTGCTCCATGTTGCAATAAATTTATTAATAAAATAAAATTAATAATTTTCATATTTATACTTTAACAAAATTTTAACTAGGAACAATATTATCTAAATAATAATAAAAAATATTTACTATTAATAAATTAAAAATTTTAAATAATATTTTATTATTTAATTAATTTTTAAAATTGTTAAAATTTTTTTATTAATCATCAATAAATATTTTTTATTATTATTAAGTAAATAATTTTATTACAATAAATGTACCTTTCTCTTGTACTTATGTAAACTTACAAATACAACATCCATTTTCAATATAATTAAAATTTTTTAAACTTTTTAATTGTTCTCTTTTTACGATAAAGTTAAGCAATAAAGACAAAGCATTTTTGACCTATTGTTTTTCCAAAACACTTGTCACCAAATCTCAAAGCCTAGATTGTGCTGTGATTGCATTTGTATAATGTGTTGCAAGATGAGATCTTGTTTTGGAATCTAATTAGTTCTTAATCTTATTGTAAGATTTGGATTAATGTTGTCCTAATGAACCCTATCATCCATGCAATGATATCTTAAACCCAATTGCCATCATGATATTAAAGCTATATTTCACAATTAATATTCACCGTTTATTTGCATCATAAAATTTATTTTATTATATGATTGTCTCCTTTTTTATATATTTTAAAAAATAAAACGATAAAAATACATTCAATGTGTTGTTGAATAAATATAACTTGTGAAAAATATTATAAAAATTATTTTATAAAAAAAATTAAAATATTAATTTACATATTTTATCTTTTATATATATATTTTTAAACTATTTTATCAAATGCGCTTTCTTTAATATTATCTATATACTACTTTTTTGAAAGCCACAATATCAAACGTGTTTAAAAAATTAAAATTTTAATTTTTAAATTTTAAAATCGCTCACCTTCGTGAAACTTCCATGCATTCGTTTTCAAAGTTAAAATTATAAAATATGTTTAATGCATTATTAAATGAAAACGACTCGTAAAAATATTTTAAAAAATATAATATTTATAGTACTTTCTATATTTTATTACACGCGTATCTCTTTTCAGTTATTATATCATACAAAAAATTTTATTATTATTTATATAATATTTATTCGACAACATGCTATTATAAATGTATTTTAAAAACTAAAAATATTAAATTAAAACCATTATTTTTATTTAAATTTTATTAAAAAATAAAAAATAAAAAATAGTCATCTAAATTTTATATTTTGGACCTCAAACTTTAAAGAGTGGGGGGGCATAATTGGACTTGTTGGGTCATGTCAATAATTTATTAATATGACCCAATTGTTGTTCCTTATAGACAAAGGCATCACCCCCATATTTATTATTCATTTATTATCACATAGTCTAAAACTATATACTAAATATTTAATTAATTAATTATAAGATGTGACAACTTTTTCTCATGTAACCTTTTATCCATCGGTCAGTCTGAAAAATGGTCATCATCATGGGCCAACTTTATGACGTAAGCAAAAAAAAAAAGCAGAGAGATGGGTAATAAATTAATAAAGCGGACTATGTTCTGGGCCCGGCCCATTAATATCTCTTTATTAGACTCCCCAACCCAAGACCATCCTTTCCTTTCACGCGAGCGAGCAGGCGCGTGCATTCCTAGTTTTTGTTTGTCGATAATTCCTTTATTTTAGAAATAGATGAGTAAATAAAGTGTTATAATTTTATAAAATTTTAAAATAAGTGTATTTTTTAAGAAAATTTTTTAATAAAATATATTAAATACAAAAATTACTAAATGATATGAAATTTTAAGAAATTAGTTGACGAACTTGACATCGTTTTAAAATTTTCGATAATTTGAATAGATATTATTGATATAAATTACAAAAATATTAGTTAAAAAGTCAAAATTAGTGAATAATATATAAAAAATAATTGTCAAATAAGATTTAATATTTTATATATATAAAAAAAAAAATTATAATACAAAATATAAATATTTTTATTTTTTATTTTTATTTACGATAAGATACAGTCTTTTATTCGTAAATTTCGTATAATTTAATAATAAAAATTTAAAAATGAATTTATGTCTTTATTATAAATTATAGTTAATAAAAAGAACTTTACCCTGTAACATATTACTTAGCATGGTTTTTTTTTATTTTTAAAATAATATTAATTGTTTATATTTCAATTAAAATTCAAAATTAATTAATTAATAATAAAAATAATAGAGTGGGAGGTGGGCCACTATCATGGAAAAGTTTGGCCACTATTCTTTTTGACAATGAGGTTCACTTTACATTTCCTTTTAAAGATGTACACTAATCCTCAACAAGTAGGGGCTATCAAATCTTGAATGATGGACTACAAAAGGCAAGTTCTATTTAATTATGTACATTAGACAGCTTTCATTGACATTTAGGGTTTGCAAGTAGCATCAATAATTTCATCCAATTTTATAAAATTTAGTTTGCATATTGAGCCAATGTTGATTTCATTTACTTAATTTAGATTTTAAATTTTAAATTTCATTATCTTTATATAATATTAATTAAAAATTATTTTTAACGACTGATCTGTTTGAATAATTAAATCAAGACATTATAAATAAAAAATAACGATAGTTCGCATTTCAAACGTGTATGAATATTTAAAATTTAATTAATATATTTCATAAATCGATGTTAAATTGTAATATTATTTTGGAAAAAAAAAAATGAAGTTAGGGAGGCTTCAATCTAGTCTTTGATCTCAAACTGCCCGCAAAACGGCGGCGTTGCTTCAATAAAAACAAAGAGAGGAGGACCACCTCCTCGTGTCCCCACCCTAGTGGCTCCACTTCATTTAAACTTCGTTATAATTAATTAACTAATTAATTATCTGGTTGTTTTAATGACTAATTTAATGCCTGAATCATGCACGTGGTAGTTGATGCTTTTCATAATTATGGTCTTTGATTCTTCTAATAATCAATAAATTATTCTACTGGCTGAAAATGGGTCAAGTGATGGGCTTACAGTGCATCCAATAATATCTCCGGCCCAACGATTAACCGAGCTCTTGAACCCATTTCTTTTTGAATTGGGCCGGGCCTTTAATTCTTACAAAGACCTTCACTTAAACCTAGCTGGTATCACGTATATATTTTAATTAATTAATTTAAACATAAATTTTTATTTATAAACTAACACTGACAACGTTATATTATTAAACATAATTTTGTATGAATAAATAAATTATATAAAATATATAATTTTATTTATATCAATTTATGTGAAAGAATTTGTAACCGTAAAATTATTTTATATATTTATATTAAAAATTTTAAATGTATTAATAATTATTTTAAATAAATATTAAATAATTAAATATACATGCTACAGAAAAAATGAATGAAAGGGATAAGAATATTTTTTTATTATTAATTAATTTTATAAATTAAATGACACATAAATATAAAAATATAAAAAATAAAAAAAGTTTTAAATTTTATTTTAATTTTTAATTTTTTTTTAATAAGTAAAATTAGTTAATAATAATAAAAAAATAGGATAAGATTTTAATATAAATCGGATTAGAGGTTTCTGTTACTACAAACTCTTGAAAGATCTAATATTCTTTTCAATCTCTTCCCAGATGAATGGAAGTTGGAAACTGGGATGAGAGAATATGACAAGGAAAGGTGTTGGTTGAGTATTGAGATGTAGGGTTCGAGGTCGTCAGTGGTAAGCTTCACCAGCAATGGAGCTTCTCTTCATTGCTTGATGAAGTAAAGGACTAATAAACCTCATAAAAGAATTACTATTTCATGTTGACAATCCAAAATAGACTAAAACCACCAAACACCCTAATCCCCATTCGAAATTAAACTAATGTTATAACAACTAACAACGGGATGATCACCACAAACGGTGGTGAATCACAGGCACAAACAAACATGCCCTACGGAACCTAAGACAAATCGAAGAATACGAAAATCCTGAAGACTCAACAAACATTTTGAAGTTCCTGGTAGAGCAGCTCTACCAGGGGATTATGCTACACGGTACAAGACCAAAGCCAAAGTTCGTTAAACACTTCGGTTTCATGCAGCAACTGCTACCATACAGGCCTATACACGCGGTTCCTGTTTCCTCTCACTGCTGCCAGCACCCTCTTCCCATAAATATGGCTTTGCAGAAATGGAGCATTCATATCAACGATATTAAAAAGACTCTCCCGAATTCGTCGTCCCTGTTTTGTCCATCCGACAAAAGAGAAAACAAAGGAAAAGAAGAAGAGGTCAGAGCTCCATGATTTGGGTTTCAAAGCCTTTAACAAAACAGATTTGTTTTTTACTTAGAAGGTAACAAAGATTAATGCAAAGCCAACCTCAGACACCGACCAGGCGGACTGAATGACATAGTTTCCAAAAGAATGAAGCATGAGTTCCAAAACCTTTGGAAGCTGGAAAATCTCTTTTATAATCGCGTTGAATTGCTCCTCTCCCGACTCTCTCAAGCATTTCTCCACCACATTGCTGCTACATTTGCCTTGTGAAAGAGCGAAAAAACTCCCTGCAAGCTGTGCTATGATATCATTTGTAACTCGAGGTATCTTCAATGCCAGTACATACTGCACAACGTAGTTCCTGAAAGAAATTATATTGTATTAGATGAATATATGAATAATCGGATACGCTAAGGAGAGATGAAACCATACCCGTAAGGATCCTCACTGAGAAAAAGTGCATTGTCTACAACGCCAGCTACAAGGCGACCCTTCTGTTCTTCCTGAGCATGAAGAATGCACTTTTGCAACAGACAACATCCACTCTTATCTGTTGCTAAATTTAAACAATTGTCAGCTATTTCTTCCAGTAGATCCTGCAACACCAGGATTTGTATATATCAGAATATTTGTAAAACGAACGGGGAAGAAAACCCTCTGCTAACAGATCAACAATCATTCTTTTGCCCACAAAGGTGGTAAATGATAAAGGCAGTAGTAGCATTACCCTAGTATATTGGCAAGGAAATGTTTGCAAGCATCGTTCAATGACGTGATGACCATGGACGCTCTTGCACAAGGTGAGAGTAATTTTCTTGAGCGCTGTCACAAGCAAAGTTTTTTGATCTGCTGTTAAGGGTCGTCGATCACTGTACTCGTTAACATCCAGCAATTTCTGCACAACACGAGATCTTCCGAAACAAAAACCAGACAATATATATGTTGAGAACAGTATAAATGATATACGCACGTGGTATTTAATTGGCTGAACATGTAGCACACGTGATATTTATCTGGACAAACGATTAATGTCCTTGATACAAACAGTGGAACAAAGAAAGAAAGATGATCGTGATCGTACCCATTTTCATTGTCGCATATCCTGAGGAAACTTTGCGAAGAACTGACCGTCAAGAGGATGAGTTCTGTCATTTGTTCATCGCTTAATACTCCAATGATCTTCTGAATAAGATAGTTAGCCACTTGGTGCAACATTAAATCATGCAGCTCGACTTTCACCTCCGACAGAATCATCTCGATATCTTTTGGATTTCTCTCGTCAACCTTCCTCTGTAAGAAACGACTCAACAGTTGCTCTTTTGCCGCAGAAGCTATCCGGCCTCTCACTTCCTCTACCGAATTAATCGGACAATGTCTTGGCCGAACATCAGCATTGTTATACATAGACGACGACTCGACGACGCTTTCATTGAAGGATTGCGACCTGTTAATGACGGATTCCAACCCAAATCTAATTCCAATAGGCCTAGCTGAATTTCCATTATGAAAAGACGAAACGTTGTTATTAGTCGCATACCGATTTGTTGCTGCAGCCAAATTTCTCCGTCCACTCGCAGTATGCATATTTCCGTATTGATTGTTAGAAAAAACAGTTGAATTAGGTTGGGATAGACCAAGATCAACGAAGCGATCATCAAAGCGTGTCGCTGCTTGCTCAATTCGAAGCCTATCGAAAAGGCTTTGCAAATCAGTGATTTGCTGATTTTCCAACGGGTAAAACATATTTGAAGAACCTGAGTTTGAGTAATTATTCGGAAACTGATGACGACGAGAAGGGCCTGATTGACTGAGTCGACTACTCGAGTTGTTTTGAAGATTTTGGCCATGAAAACTCGGATTAGCCCACAATCTATCCTGTGAATAGATAGGATAAAAGATATCAGCACGTTGGTTTTGCAGATTAGGGTTTTCAAGGAAGTAATTTGGCGGATTAGGGTTTTGGTAATGAGGGTATCTTTGAGGTTGGTTTTCCAGGACAGGAATGTGGTTTCCAGGAAAGTAGTTTTGTGAAAAAGGGTTTAAAGAAAAGTTGATCGGCGAAGTATAGTTCCGAGACACATTGTTTTCCACGAAGGGATTTGGATGAATAACGCGGTTCTGCAGTGAAGAATGGTTATCTTGTGGTAGTTGAGAGGAGGGACCTTGAGGGTTTGTTGCAGAAAACCACCGTGAAATATTATCTCCAGCACCGTGGTTCTGCAGCGAAGAATGGTTATCCGATGGTAGTTGAGAGGAGGGACCTTGAGGATTTGTTACAGAAAACCATCGTGAAATATTGTCTCCAGCACCGTGGTTCTGCAGCGAAGAATGATTATCCGATGGCGGTTGAGAGGAGGGAGCTTGAAGATTTGTTGCAGAAAACCACCGTGAAATATTATCTCCACCACCGTGGTTCTGCATCGAAGAATGATTATCCGATGGCGGTTGAGAGGAAGCAGCTTGAAGATTTGTTGCAGAAAACCACCGTGAAATATTATCTCCACCACCGTGGTTTTGCAGCGAAGAATGGTTACCCGGTGGCGCTTGAGAGGATGGAACTTGATGGTTTGTTGCAGAAAACAACCGGGAAAGATTATCTCCAGCACCATGGTTCTGCATTGAAGAACGGTTATCCGGTGGTGATTGAGAGGAGGCCACTCGAGGGTTTGTAGCCGAAAACCACCGTGAAAGATCATCTCCAGCACTGTTTCCATCTCTCCTCCCTTCCATGGTAAGGAAAATCTCAGATAGGAAAGAGAAATAAATTAAGAACTAGTTAGGCTTTTTCCCTTAAAAGGGAAGAAGTGAATGGCTTAGATTGGTAGGGTTTTAAAATATGGGATTTCAGAGGGGATTGGTTTTGAAGGAGAGGTTGATCAGTAGGTGTGGGGCAGTGGTTCTAGAGGAGACTCCCGATACAAACTCTTTATAGAAGGATAATAATTGCGGAGAGAATGTAGGATGAAAGAAATACGAAGTACAGTTTGCTTGGGACAAGGAGTAGTATAAGCTAGGAATGAAGGGAGGTATTTTCGGTGTCTTTTAAGAGGGAAATCTCTATTAATCAACAAATCAACAAATCTAGTTAAACTTTATCCCTATAAATTTTTTGAAATGGATGAGAATAATACTTTCTGTTTCACCCGCGCTTTATTTCACATTTCTTTTTAATAACATCTACTAACACTTCAGTTTTCTGTTATAGTCAAAATCAAGAGAAAGTTTTGAGTGAGATGTCCTTACTAATACAAATACATAATATATTAAAATTATCTAATTAATAAAAAAAATTAAAAATTAATTACAATAATTTTTTTTTGTTTATTAATAAAATAATCCTATAATATTATTTATGTTAACGTAATAGAACTATTTTACTTAACAATTTTTTTTAAAATTAAAAAAAATTAGATAAAATTATTCTACCATGGCACAATCATTTTTTTTCCTTCCATATTTATAATAAATCAATCTAAACCTACTCAAATTAATCAATATTCATTAATTTAGTTTAATTTGATTTATTTTTTATTATTAATTTGATTTGGTTTCCTACCGTAACCCTCCATCAAATTCCAACTCCGAGGATCGTTAGGATTTTCGGCATGAATGATAAAGGAATTTCATATTTTTTAGGTGACGCAAGGAAATGGTGCATATTACTTCATTCCAACATTATTGCAGTCCGGCGCCTATTAATTTGAGTCCAGTTACTTTAAGAAATAAAAGCCTTTTTGTGCTGGCATTGCATGAGTTTGTGTGCGCTCGCCTGCGACGAACACGGCCGCGTTCAAAGGCGAAGTGAGCTCGAAATCAAGACTTCCTTGGCAGAACAAGCTCGTTAGTCTTATCAGCTCTACCGTCTCAGGCGACGGGTAGCCCTCCAGTGAATAAAAGAGACTACTCTCAGATAGCAGGGCGATGTTTAAATGCAAAACTCATACAAGAGAGAGTTCTGAAGGTTATGATGTTACCCGAGTCTCCCTCGCCGTCAATTCTTCTTTTCCCTTGGTACTGAAAACTTTTCCCTATGTTCAACCCACAAACAATGAACAATTGACAACAGTGAATTGTTATAAAAGAACAGCGAGGTTATATACCCACTGAAAACAAAAGAAACGTATCCTTTTATACACTAAGGTGCTCTCCATCCGCAAAAGCTTACGCGGCCTAAACTTGTGTATCACTTCCAGCCTCTTAGAAAACAAATTTAGTATGCAGCAATAAACTAGTATATGTACAGATGGAAGCATTTGTAACAGAAAACAACTCTCAAGCAACTTGCTCATCACCGTGCGCATCATTTTTGGCATCACTTGTCAAAGAAAGAAGTTCCATCAGCTCCGTTCGATATTCTAGGCCTCTAAGATAGTGTCCTAACAGCATGCACCTGACAAGGCAGCGACGGAAGCAGATATTATCAAAGTTCTAGATTACTCGTGGCCAAAGACTGTGCCTGCTCTAGATAAAATACAGGAGGAAAGATAGAGAAAGAAGCTGGGCTAACCAGAAAAGAAGTCTTGCCAGATAGTCCCGAGTCAATGAAATGTGGGGCTGGAACTGGAGGGAAGTGTTTTCAACAAGTTCAGCACAATCTTCATTGCCAATGTTTACCATTCCAGATGCGGTGTTCTCCAATGAAGGAGGAGCCTTTGAATGCATCTTAGGAGAAAGCGTTGCTAGGAGACCATGAACCACAGAGTGGATTGTTTCTTTCAGTTCAGGGCATGTAGGCTCCGATAGTTCAGCCACCTATTCATATTATGATCATATTAGCTGTGGAACTAACAAAACTGCATGAAGTTCAATGTCAAGAAATGCTTCCCTATCTAAGAGAAAGGAAAGTTAGCCTTACTAGTGTGGGAAGATTCCTCATTGAGTACACACACAACAGAAGTTATATTAAAGGGGAAAAAGTTAGTAAAAACATCAACTGACTACATTCAGTACAATAACAGGTTGAAGATGCAGAAAAATTAAAGTAGAAACATATTGCTATACCCAGATATTTTGCACTAAGCACGGCCAACAGTTTAACCAAAAGCCATACCTTGTCCCTATACAATCATGGACATGAATTAGACTAAAATTTAGCAGCAAAAATAATAATTAATTGAAGAGATAAGGGAAGCATATAGGTAGATCTGTAAGCTTATGAATACCCAGAACTCAAAATGTTAAAAATTTAGCTTCGGCCCTAATCATAAGTTTTACCTTCCACATATATTGAACAGGCAAAAAGGAAGATCACAAATTTTGATTATATTTTCATAAGGGAGTTCATTGCATGCCAAACTATCAGAAACAAAATTGTAATACTCCGTTAAATTGCTCATGCAAATGAAGGAAAACTTGCAACCTTAGAGAAA
Source organism: Khaya senegalensis (assembly GCA_032402905.1). Taxonomy (NCBI): domain Eukaryota; kingdom Viridiplantae; phylum Streptophyta; class Magnoliopsida; order Sapindales; family Meliaceae; genus Khaya; species Khaya senegalensis. The sequence goes on along the minus strand of CP135546.1, from coordinate 6,187,200 downwards.
AACTTGGGGTTGGAATTGCTTGCCATTCCGGATTTTTCTTCTCTTACACTTTCTTTTTATAAAGAATAATACTATCAGGAAAATTTTCTAGATCGGCAAGATTCAAATTACGAATCAGTAATAGGTATTTAGAAAGAACAACAATGTTAGATGCAGGTTACTAGTTACAAATATCCTAGTCTAGCATTAAAACACTCAATAACCACCATGTTTGTTGTAAGGCACACAAAAGCTGCAGCTGACAGGAGCGCATTACTTATTGCTATTGGCTCAGACAAAAAGGACTCAACAAGAAAATTTAGCCATCAAAAATATGTAGGGAAAAAAAAGTTAAAAGAGCTTTTGCTGTAAAATGAGCTCAGTAATGTCTGATAGTACCTTTTCAGGTTGCAGAGATCTTAAATAGTCCAGCAAATCATTCTTTTCTTCTCCAACAAACTGTTGCATCTGAAGAGCAGCACTTTTTCTCTTGACTTCACGAAGTTCCTGAAAAGGGAACAAACAAAATATGAGGCTGCATCCTACACACAATAAACAGCCTATTGCAGGTAGTGGCAAAAATTTGATAATTTAATAAGAAACAATGAAACTCCCAAACTCTTTAGGAAATGAAGAATATATCTAATATGAAGGTTTGATGAAGCTTTTATATCAACCAGATGAATGGAATACCCCAGTCATGTGATAAGTTAAAAGATGACAGCACAGAATTAACTCCAAAACCCTCAACAGCAAAAGATTTGTTTTGAAAGAAAATTGGAGAAGACAGTGTGTGGGAGGATGTGTATTTGTGTGTGTGCATGCACAAATGCACGTGAGTGGGGGAGAGACTTGAGGGAAATTTGAAACCGAAATGCCAAGCATTGCTAATAGATACATTCAAGGAAAAACTAGAAAGCTCATCTGAACACAATTACACATATATGATGGGATGCAAATGGTAAAACAATTGAATAAACTATAATATCACAAAAGTGCTGGCATAGATATCCTAAGGCTATAAAATAATTCAGGCACTGCAACATGGTCACCACTGACAAGAAATTTCATAAAATTATAAATGACTAAGTAGTCCATCAGTACAACTAGACTCAAAAAAGCTTCGCCATGAAAAGATGTTGAGGTGGCTCAGTGCCTACAGACTTACATTTTTTTCATCCATATCTATTCAAGGCCACGGCAGTCATGCAAATTAACATTGTAGCCAATCAATTTGCTAATTATGAGATTCAACAAATTAACAAAATGAATCTCGATGTCTATGCCCACAAATGGAGGTTCCTCAAAATGAATTACCTTTTTAACAGAAGACAAACGAGACTGCAAATCAAGAATATATTGTTTAGCTTCAGGGGACATTTGGCCAAGGCCTTCTACACCAATGTCCTTGTGTAAGTCATCAGCAGCTTGTTGAAATTTGGATGATAGCTCATTTTTTCCAGAAAGTTCTTCCATTTTTTCACCATCAAGAAACATCCCTTGCAAATCAGTTTTAGAAATTTCTGGTGTTTGATTTTCGAGATCTTCTTCATGTATATCAAGGTTTTTCTCAAGGAAAAGCCTATATTCAGCATTCCTCAATGTATATCTACAACCAAAGGCAAATACCATTCATAAATCTCTAGTACCTGATAAGCATTGATTCGTGCAAATAGTTAATGAGATACTCTTGAAAATGGCTTAGGATAATCTATGAACCAGGAATCAATAGCACGGCATCCATTTCATAATAATAAAAATCTGGAGCAAATTGGATATAAAGACTCAAGTGAAAATATGTGAGTTACAATATAGTGAAGGAACAACCAAAACTATCCCAAATAACCATAAAATCAATTTCTTTCATTATAATCTTCATCCTCCCAGCAAACAATTAGGGTATCAGAACATATATTGTTGAATGCATTTGAGAAAAAGATGAACTTACCCAGTCATCATTGAAGACACCAATAACTTAGAGAGGGGTTCCCACAAAGCCTCTATTAATACATGAAAGCGGTCAGAAGGAAGTAAGCCCAACATGCTTGAGATGGTCCTTTTCATGGCATCCAAGGTAGTGGGTGGAACGTCTTTTTGGATAAGGGTCACATCTAAAGGTTCTATCTCTTGCATCATACTTGCGAGGACAGATTTCTAAAAGAATAAACAATCTAGTGTCAAGTTCAAAATCAATACCACATATTTACAATATTAAAGTACACATATTCAAAATAATCTGGAAGAACAACTTCCTACGACATTAAAATATACACATATTCATGCAGATATATATATGATTATTAACAGATTGGAAAAATTGGTGTCATTTTATTGCCACGGCGGTCCAAAGAATAGGAGTCTTTCGTCTTGTGACCAAAGGGTGGTTGGTAAGGCATAACTCTGCATTGAACTGCTTATAAACAGTTCTGAGTAACCAAATCAAATAAGTTTTAATCCAAAGGTTAAATTATTAATAGACTATACTTTTCTTTTCCAGTAATTATAATCCTTGACTTCAGTGTTCCAATTTCAAAACCAACGATTTAAATAATCACAGAGGAGGCCAATTGAAGCTCAACTTAAAAATTCCCCATCAACAAACTTCCAGAAACCCAAATTCCACAAACTAAAACCCAACGAAACTGAATCAAATTAGATTTACCAAATAAAAAAAATCCCGCACTACCTCGGCAACTAAATTATTGGATGGCAGCTTAATTGAAGCTAATGCTATTAATTCAGCATCAAATGAACTCGATTCCAAAAAAGTAATAACACCAAGCAATTATAATAGAGGAAGAACGTATATTTTCTAGCTTTTACTCTTCAACTAAGCCAACCACGGACCTTAAAGTATTCAATTATCAATCAATCGAAGCTAAAGCTAAGCGAGTAACAAGGATAATCTAAATGAAAAAGATGAAACAACCTTAGACGAATCAACCGACGGCGAATTCTGCTTGGAGCTGAAATCATCGAAGGCAGAAGACGAAGAAGACAAAGCTAAGATTCGTGATTTTCTAGGTTCTCTAGCGACGAAGCGAAGAGGAGAGAAATTGAAGGAACTTTGGAGAAAACGACGACGTTGAAATTGTGGATGTGGTGAACTATAGAGAGGAAGAGAAGAGATGAAAGAGAGTAGGGTTGCCATATGAAATAACAACCACTACCTCTCTTCCTTCTCCCTGTTTAGCTTCTCGATCTCTCTGACTTCCTCCGTGTTGCCCCGTCGCTGTAACTGCGACCACAATTATAGGAGGAAGACAACAAAATTGAAACGCAAATAAAGGTCAAAGAAACGACGAACCCGACTTTGATACTATATGGGCCGTATGGGTCAGACAGGCCCACTTTTTCGTTATTCGCTATTTCTAAGTCACCCCATCTTGGTGTTAATTACCCCCTCTTATAAGTAACAAAAGGTCTCATTGCATATTTATGGGGTGCCTTTAGTAATAGTATGACTATTCTGACTCGTATGTTTGTAAAGTCGCAAGTGTAGAGTCATACAGTGTTGATACCTGATGAGTTTGATAAAATCACCCGGTTAGATTCTGAGTACACTCATTCCAATTACTGTACAGCTTAATATTCGGTACTAAAACATAACCAAATGGCGGTTTTTAAGTTAAAATTACCTCAAAATAAAAGTATTATGTGAAGTAGAATCACCCTAATCTCAAATGAAACTTAAAATTATATTTAATAACACTAATTTTAGTAAAATTATAATATTTAATATTTTTATTTTATGATAAACATTACTTAAAATATATTATTACTTAATACTAATTGAAATTTAATCGTGTTTATATATATATATATATATACACAGAGAGAGAGAGAGAGAGATGGGTGACAAAGGGGTCGAACATGGTAAAAATGAGACTCATATGGGTTTGTAAGTTGCCTAATTCATTGAAAAATAAATAAATTTAAATTTAGATTTTTATAGATTGTATTGAATTAGTTTATATATTTTATTATTTAATATAAAAATTAATATTTAATTAATAAATATAAATAAAATTAATGAACTCAAGCCTGGTGAGTCCAGCCCAGCCCAGCCCAGCCCAGTCCCTTATATGTATATATTTGTTTTATAATTAATTATTACCCATCATTTGTAGAGGCAAAGAGCATTGCTAATTTATGGTAAACCAATGCCTATTTTGAATGAAATTATAAAATTTGTTTTATTTTTTGTCTGGACATGGCTAGTGACAGGTGTCTTTAGTTGATTTAATTACAATACTTGAAGCACTTTTTTAAATAAACATGGTACTTGTCTTTTAACAAAATAAAATATGAGTTTGATAAAAACATTTTTAATTACCAATGCACGTTTTGCACGTGGTGAATTTTGTCGTCGGACGTCTTGGAAGTAGTAACAAAGTGAGACAATAAAGGTTAGAAAAAGGCAATGCATTTAACACGTGGTATTATTAATCGAATACACATTAAAGTACAACAACACAGAATAACAATATTTAATGGTTTGGTAAAGTTACAGCCAGCATTTAACATTATTGCCAAGAAGAGAGAAAGTTCTAGACGCTAATTGTACATCCAATGCTAGTAATTATTTAATCAGATGTTTAATTCAATATTGGCCGTCTGATTATGGGTTTTCAGTATTCAAGATTCTTGAAGATATAACTTCAAGTTAACCCAAAAATATAAAATTTAAGGATCTAATATTATTAAACTAATTTATAAATAAAATCG
>CP135546.1:6160924-6172663 GCA_032402905.1 Khaya senegalensis | reverse complement strand
TTAAATAATTTTTAAAAATTTTATAATATAAAATTTATTAAAAATATTTATAAAAAAATAATTAATAAATAAAATATTTTATGTTAAAATTGAAATTGAAAAATAAAATATTTTATTAAATAGAGTATGTTTTCATTTTAAATTTTAAGAATTAATTTTATTTAGGGTAGGTGTTAAAGCCGAAATTAATGCTCACCCCTGCTCTCCTCTCTTTCCTCAGTGCAAAAGCTCCACGATGGCCCCGATTTAGAGGTTTCTATACTGTTAAAACCGCTTTTCGCCTTGTAAAATAGCATACCTTGTCCATCGGCGCTCAATAAAACCTCTCTGTCACAGTTTACTCGTCTTGTTTTCTCATAACCTTACGAGTTTCATGCAAATTTATAAGGTACGTTTATTTTTATTTTCTTTTTCTTTTTCGAGATAAAGGTTCTGTTTGTTTGTCTGATGAGAAAGCTGAGGAAAAAAGAAGGAAGAAACGGTGTCAGGAATTTAGTTTTCTTTGATGCATTGTTCGGTTCTCAGATCAACTTACATTTTTATTCCTTTAGTTTCTCTGTAAGAAGATTAGAAGAGGTACGAGCTTTAGCTCATTCCATCTTCCGTACACTTTCTGGGGAGAAAAAAGGAGGTCAGCTGGTTTATTATCCAACATGTGAGTTGCGAACGGAAGTTTATGATGTTCAAGTTTCAGGAAGACAGCAGCTATAGGAAACCGTTCCATTCCGTTCCTTTTAGTTTCTCGAACACCACGGCATTTAGGTTTATATGGCCTTCGTTTTGCCAGGCATGTACAGGGCATTGTGCAAGCTCTTCGAGGTAGCTCTTACTTGGCCATTGTGTGCAAAATAGCAATATAAACACATACAATTGTCCATTGTTATTCTTGGTCTTATATACTTCTGTTGTGGGCTGTCTATATTGAGTTAGAGTGACATTTCATTTAATTGGTGGCATACAGACTACCAATTGGTAAAAATATTTTGACTATCTTTGAAGCTTTCTGTGAGTTTTCTACATGAACAAGATTTTGCTGGCAGGTCATGTTGTTCTTATACGCTCAGTTTTGTTTGCTCTGTTTTGAGGGCTTACATTGGCACGGTTTTCTTGTTTGGGTAATTGTTGTATTGTAATTTCATTAAGCTCTGCAGGTTTTCCTCTTTCAAGGTAAGTTGATTTTAGCTTAAAGCCATTCCAAGGATCTAAATAAAACTGCTCAATCGATTTAGTTCATTACCACTTTTAAAACTTAGTTGCTAGCCAGTAGCTACGCCCACCTACTTGTCTGGACTGTGGACACAGTGCTTGTAACATTTTGTCCATGAACCTGGAAGAGACTCTTGAGCCTGCAAAATTTGCTAGCCCCAACAGATTTTGCTGTGGTTTTCTTTGAACTAATCATGGGAAATCCTGATAATGAGGAAGAAAACCGAGTGCACCCTACGCTTTCTTCCTCCAAGGAGGGCGCCTCACTCTCAACTTCTCTGGAGCTCCCCAATCTACAGGAGTTCCATTTGAAGTTTTAACTGGTGTTGCAAATGGCATTCTTCTAGCTGGTTACATAAAGATTTCTTCCGATTCTTGCTTAATCGGACAAGTGTTATAAGCCAACCTCTGGTTGAAAGTTGCTGGGTTTGCACTTTGTAGCCAAGTTCCCAAGAACTTTGGCAGAGTGAGCCACAGCAGAGTTGCATGTTGGCTATGCAATGAGTTCTGCAGATTACATAATTGGGATACTCTGAAACACTAATGTGGTTCACTTGGAATCTTGCTTCTATTTCTCTGGTTCACTTAAAGAAAAAATATTACATATTATATTTAATAAAAAAAATTAAAATAAATAATATAAATATTTTAAAATATAATTAACATAAAATTTAAAATATATATAATATAAAAAAATTTAAAATATAAATATAAAATTAATATTTAATATTTAATTTATTATAGTTAAATTTAAATTTAAGAGAATTAGTAATAATTTAAATATAATTTTTTAATAGTAAAATAATTAATAAAATTTTTTATATAATTTAACAAAAAATAATATATTTGATAATTTGAAATCTATATTATATTCTTTAAAAAAAAGAAACACAGAAAATGCCTTGGGCCGTTTAGGCATTATTCGGGTCTGGATTAGGCGCCAGCGTTCATTGTGTAAAAGCCCAGACCCGGTCGCTTACAATCTCCAGCTCCACAGTACCCGCGAAGCACATAACGGAGCCAGGCTCCAGACGCCGAAAGTAAAAACAAACAGCAGAAAAACTCATAAAGGAAAGTCAAACCGGGAATTGGTCGAATCGGCGTGAAAAACCGGAGATGGAAGTCGAGGTGGACGAGAAGGACCTGAAAGCTGCCGGCGCTGAACCGTTGACTGGCGGCCGCCGTGGACTGCAGATTCACGGTTGGGAGATCGAGTCTCGAAAATGCTCTATTCTCAAGTCCTCCNTAAAATTAATATTTAATATTTAATTTATTATAGTTAAATTTAAATTTAAGAGAATTAGTAATAATTTAAATATAATTTTTTAATAGTAAAATAATTAATAAAATTTTTTATATAATTTAACAAAAAATAATATATTTGATAATTTGAAATCTATATTATATTCTTTAAAAAAAAGAAACACAGAAAATGCCTTGGGCCGTTTAGGCATTATTCGGGTCTGGATTAGGCGCCAGCGTTCATTGTGTAAAAGCCCAGACCCGGTCGCTTCCAATCTCCAGCTCCACAGTACCCGCGAAGCACATAACGGAGCCAGACTCCAGACGCCGAAAGTAAAAACAAACAGCAGAAAAACTCATAAAGGAAAGTCAAGCCGGGAATTGGTCGAATCGGCGTGAAAAACCGGAGATGGAAGTCGAGGTGGACGAGAAGGACCTGAAAGCTGCCGGCGCTGAACCGTTGACTGGCGGCCGCCGTGGACTGCAGATTCACGGTTGGGAGATCGAGTCTCGAAAATGCTCTATTCTCAAGTCCTCCGCCATTCAAGAGTACACGAACTCTCTCTCTCTCTCTCTCTCTCTCTCTGTATACTATATTGCAATTGTATTTATTGTTTATAAAATTAAAAGCTTTTTATATGTTTAATCAATGAATTAAATGGTTATTGCTTTGGCAAATATTGATGGTATTGTATTTTGAATTATATCGCATTATAAGTATTCAAAAAGTAATATAGTTGATTTTGCTTCAGGTGGGAGGAAAAGCTGGAGACAACGCATTTGCCAGAGATGGTTTTTGGGGAGAGTTGTTTGGTTCTTAAACATGTAAAAAGTGGTACTAAGATTCATTTTAATGCATTTGATGCTTTGAGTGGTTGGAAGCAGGAAGGTTTGCCACCGGTTGAAGTTCCTGCAGCAGCGAAATGGAAATTCAGAAGGTAATCAATGCAAACACATACCTAGAAAAGTTTTATTGAGACCATGGTCTGTTATATGCGGGCATCATTTGTAGCTGGTACGGTCGGGTTTATTATTTATTTATTTATTTATTTTGTGTAATAATGCTCAGTATATGGATATGTTGAAACTTGCTATAAATTTGTTTTTTTTTTTTTTTTTTCTGAATAATTTAATGGATCATTTAGATTTTGGATCATGTTGCTCTACACGTTGGTTACTTGTATGCTTGCTTACATGCCACTGGTTCACTGTGGTTCTGCATATTTAAGTTTTTGAAATTATTTCTTGTGCATCATTCTACTATGATTATTGGAAATTTAATGGAGTAAAAAAACCATCATGTTGTTGTTATGTTATGTCGTGATTACTCTGACTAATTTGATTCACTATGCAAATGCATTTACCAATATTGAATGTCTGCATACTTGCTATTACCTTTTTTTTTTTTAAGAAAAAGGACCAAGGGAAAGAAAGAAAGAAAGAAAGAAGAAAGCTTGCAAGTCCAAATTGATACTTGGACAGTGCATCAGTCTTTTGAGCATCGAATTGTATCTTGATAGGATTTAAAGAAGTGTGCTTAAAGAGAAACTAGACTTTGGTCTCATGGGACATCTCTTATTTTGCAGCAAACCATTCCAACAGGTGATACTAGATTATGACTATACATTTACAACACCATACTGTGGAAGTGAAATAATTGAGATGGATCTGGAGAAGGTTTGTGCTTCCAGTTTTTTTGTATAAATTTTGCAATTCTGCCTCCCCTTTTCTGAAAAAGATTCAATCAGAGTTGTCTGCCATTTTTAGATCTACCCTGAGCTTTTCATACAGTTTGGCCTATGCAATGGCTTGTCATATCAGAACTCATTGATTCATTATTTCCTCTTTCATCCGTAAAGTTTACTGTGTTTCTAGATTCTCAATTGGTCTATGATTAAAATGATGTCGGAATTAAGGGTTTATAATGAACTTCACGTGGTAGCTATTATCGATGAATTTACCAAAATATTGATACTATTATCTTTGGTGTGATTTGTTCTTCTCAGCATGAAAGTGGGAAATCTACCAGCCTCCATTGGGAGGACTGTGAGGAGAAAATTGATGTGGTTGCACTAGCTTTGAAAGAGCCTATTCTCTTCTATGATGAGGTGAGCATCTTGGATTATGACCCAGGGTGGAGCAACATATATATCTTAAGTTCTAGTTTTTTTATCGGTTTGCATGCTAGCCATGTCAAAAGCAGTTCTTTTAGTTCTGCAGGTAGTTTTATATGAAGATGAATTAGCTGATAATGGAGTGTCACTGTTAACAGTGAAAGTGGTAAGTCTTGAATCAGTGGCATGTTGCTAACAGAATAGTTTGATATGCTTTCCATACAACTGATAACATCACCTTCTGTTATTTCAGAGAGTCATGCCAAGTTGTTGGTTTCTTCTCTTGCAATTTTGGGTGAGTTATTCCATCTCAATTCTTTGAAATGCATGTAATCTGGCTCATGTCCCTTAGTTGCTTGACTATTTTTGTATAAACAGTGTAAGAAATTGCTCAAATTTCGTAAGAAGAGCATACTAAGGGGAAACCTAGAGAAGATATCATCTATTCACTTAACTTTCTGTTTCCCTGACACCTCCTTTAAGCCACTGACTCAGTTCTTTGTACAGCTTAGAGTTGATGGAGTGCTGATGAGATTGAGGGAAACCAGAATGCATTGTGCTTTTAGTGACAGTGCAAAACCTGTCATTCTTCGAGAGAGCTGCTGGAAAGAAGCCACATTTCAATCTCTAGCTGCAGTGAGTTTACTAACTTCTCTCTGTGTTTGTGTGCACATGTGGAAGTCTTCATCATGGATAGAAAACCTTGATGTTCTCTTTGTGAGTTCAGATAACACTTGTCTTCTATCATTTTCTTATTTTTTAAAATGTTCTTGTTGTTTTATATTTCTTATTATTTGGGTGCCAAAAGGTTTTATATTGATTTTTAGGGGTCAGAGGTGGGGGAAGGAAAACTGTTTGGTTTTGAAAACAACTAGCAAGTCCTTTGGGCTTATTGAATTACGGGTGATGATATTTTATCCCAAGTGGAATCTGGTACTCCATAGACATTTAAACCTTGTTCTATGGAGTATAAAAAAGCCCTAATATTTTTCCTTGTGGCATTTATAAATTATCATAGCTCATTCCATCTTCTCTTATTTGTAGTAACATATGTCTGATACATTTTGCACATCTTGACTGTTGAGAGCTGTGCTGACCGTTTTAGCTTTCACTTATACCATGTTTATCAACGTGTTCTTTTAGGCTTTTTGTTCTTATATCTTTGCCATTGACATTTGAAACTTATTTGGGTATTTTATTGATGGAAGCAGCTTGTTTATTTAAAATTTTCTTCCAAAATGGTATAATTTTATTCAATAGGTTACTAGTTCATGATGCATTGATTCTCGTTATATATGGTGCAGAAGGGGTATCCTACTGATTCTGCTGCATATAGTGATCCAAGCATCATCAGCCAGAGGCTTCCTGTCGTTATGCATAGAACCCAAAAGCTTAAAGTCTCTGGTAACTTGTAGCAATGTAAATTAACTGCTAGCGAAAGGATTTAAATCATTTCTATATTGTTATTATAGAGAATTTTAATTGTCTTAGGTGGTTTCTCTCCCAACATACTGTTTTATTCCTTTGACTTTTGATATTTGCTTCTATAAACTAGTTTGGTGAATTATTATGGCATGTTAAACAAGGATGGGCAGTTGACTCATTGATTTGATGTAAGAAGTCCCAATTACCTCTTTGTACTTTAGTTATCATGGGAATTGTGGATAGGCTTGAGCAGAAATGGACTGAAGTTGGAAACTGGGACACACTAATGTGGATCAGAAGTACCGGAAGAACATTAGAATAAAATAATATGGTGGAAGCAGAAATCTTAAAGCATTTAATTTGTAGGTAAAACATTATGCATATGCCTACTTTACTCATAAAATATCATAGTAAGACTGCAATTTCATGCTATTTTAGATTGGTTATCCTACTAGGTGCAGATAAAAGTTTGTAGACTGAAAAAAGGTTTAGGGTGTTTAGAGCTAGTGAAGACGGTTTCAGCAATGAAAATAATGATTAGTTGTTTCATTTTGGAAATTCCAGCTCTGAACTGGTGCAGGCAGCAAAAGAAAACTTCCTGGGGAGACTTTATAAGAAATGATGGTTATGGGAAAACCTGCTTTAAAGATAGACCTAGGGTTTTATTTAAGCCATCTCAGCTTGCTTGGAGAAAGAATGCAATCACATACTCTAGTAAAACTTTGAGGTTTCTGAAGTATCCCTGAATTGTTCTTTGAGAATGGATAATTTAAGTTGACCTTATGTAATCTGCAATTACATTTTTTCAGTACTTTGATTAAGACTCCTAAAATATAATCCGATGTCTAAACTCTGTGATTACCATAAACCAACCTAAATTCCAGGGCCACACGTAAAAGACTGCTGAAACAACTATGTCCATTTACGGAGCTATCAGAACCCATGGGCTTCTACTACTGCCCATTTTAGCAAATTATAAATATTACCATATCCCTGGCCTTTTAAATTGAAGAAGACCTAAAAAACAGAAGCATCCGAATTCTAACCAGATAATCATGACTTGGCCTTTTCCAAAATTAAGTATTAAAGGCTCAAGCGGGCCCTAGATCATCAGACATACTTTAAAAGTTTTGGCACTTGTACCATTGTTTCTCATCTTCTATATTTCTCAAAAGTATGCTGCCATCAAATATATTTTAAAAATAAAATGATAAAGATGTCCAAAAATAATATGGGTTTGAGATTGCTAAGAGGTGATTGCTTGTAATTAATTATCAAGGTAATAATATGCATATTTCTTCTGAGACAAGTTGTTTTCTTGCAACTGGATGGGGTTATTGTCTTGGATAAATGACAATTCAGAGCCACTGGATCAGGTAATCAGGCTAAGAACGAAATTGGGGAATAGAATAATGAACATAGCATCTGGACAGACCAGTTGAGCAAGCAAAAGTTGCATATGTTTGGCTAATTGGTTCAGCTTCTTGGAAGACTAAGGCACTTAGGATGTAGTGCTGCAGCTTTAGCAAGACTAAAATTAGGCTCCCATATCTTTTGTATATGGCATACAATTAAATTCTTACCAATGTAGTGGACAATGATGTATCAACTGACTTAACTTGCCTTTTGAATTCTTATCAACTTTTTAAATCACCTGACTTAACTCATGCCACATGGGTGAATGTCACACACACACACACACACACACACACACACACACACACACACACACACTTAAAATAAAAAAAAGTTAAAGGAACTACAATCAATCAACGAAGCTCATGACATTGAAATATGCTTCTTGGAATTTGACATTAGCCTGCTTACCCTGGTGTCTTGCAAATAATTTTTAAGTTTTCATTGAAATTTTCATGGTTTCTACAAAATTTTTAGTTTGTAGTAGATAATTATGCTAATTCTGTGAAAATGGAACCTGATCATTGGTATAATCATATACAATAACTATGGTTGAGCCATAGATGAAAGAAAATGAACAACATAAAAGTTCTTAATCGAGGGCAGAAGTCCCCTTATAGACTTTGTTAACATTTAAGAGAGCAGAAATTATTGCAGGCATCAAGAGATATGGAATTATTAAAGTTGAGGGTTCATAGGTTCCCTTGTGCTACAACATGAATACTGATGCGAAAATCAATAATTCATGGTGTTTTCTAGTTCTTAGGAAGTACCACCATCCACGAATTTTACTTTTGAAAGTCATCTGGCTTCTGCCTTCGTTAGGTTTTGTAGTTATGGCCGAACAAACTAAGAACTGTTCCAGTAGAACAGATCATGAAAGAAAAATTCAAACTTGGTAGGAGGAGGACAGATAGATCATAGTCGGAGATTTAAGTCAAGCTTGAGTGGCTCTGATGGTGGTTCTGGAAGTTGTGGATTCAAGTGAAAGCTGCCCGGCCACATCACATCTGTAGCATCCTCCAGCATGTAGGGTGTCCATGCTATGCCCCTCCCTGTATTGGCATCATTAAACCTTGCTACAATTGCAGTTCCATCTCTGCTTTCCTTGTGCACGAGCGAATGGGGCCTGACGCCTAGTGATCGGACCATATTTGTGTGGATGGGTAAGCTCATCATTGTCATCATTCTCTGGGATTGATATCTTCTAGCTGCACCTCTCTCCCTCTTGTGGGCGTTCTGGTGGCCTCCTAGCGCTTGTGAACTGAAAAACTTCCTCATGCAGAAGTTGCATGAGAAAACCTTAGCAGAAGTATGTCTTGGTTGTGAGTCAGAATCTCGGCCTGATGAGAGTGAATTCCCGCCTACTCTCAGGTTCAGCCACTCTCCTGGACTTTCAGCTTCCGATGCTTCCTTGTTACCATCTCTGATCCTTAAGTCCCCTTGGTTTCTGTTAGATGTTGTTTCAATTGTTTCATCTCTCTGGAAAATCATTTCTCTGCTAATCTGAAATTTGGCAAGGGCGTCAAAGGAAGGGAAGGCTTTGTGGATTGGTTATAGCTGACACTTTGAAGAGTTGGATCAAATAGAGTTGTAATAAGTGGACAGAGGTATCTGTATCACAATGTTTTTGTATTTTATCTCATTTCAATTCAATGGCCCCACTTCTTGATGCTTGGTGTTCCAGGGGACAATGTTTATGTCATCTACGCTGTTGCTCTCGTCAAGCTTAGGATTCCCCACTTTCATGTTTCTCCTTTTCTTATTTCTCTCCACAAATTAAACCAACTTTACCTTGTTGACAATCATGTTCTTGCAATTTATACTGCTGGTGATGGATGCATCATGCTTATCAATTAAATAAATAAATTTGTCACATTTAAATTATGTACTTGTTTGTAATTAAATGTTTGAATTATATCATATCGATTGATGCAGGAGTAATCTATCCATTTAGAGTGATTGGAATAAGCACTAGCAGGTGATTTTCAAATCCCACATGATTTAATTTCCTGTATAAATAATGATAGCAATTAGGAAACTTTATTTTTGTTTCGAGGCAGATGGATTACAGCCTAGAGTTAAAATACGTGAAAAGATATATCACAAACCAGAAAGAGATGTGTATCCTATTAGTGAGTGAAGAATAAGCTTTACTGAATCTGAATCAAGATATTGAATGAGTGGTGGCAGGATGAGCTTTGCAATTAATTGTCTTATGATTTTATGTCAGATGGGGCCAGCATTACCAATAATGGTGATAAAGCAGGAAATAAGATGGGAGTGCATCTTACCATTTTTATAGTGTTTCTTTTAAACATGAGGATCTGTGTTGGCGTCTTCATGTGAGGTTTTCTGTTCTTCCTTTTAATTATGTGGTGGGCAATTTATATGTATACAGTAGGAGAATTGCTTTAAGAGCCACTGGTATTTATTCCGTGCCCTTTCTGTCAAAACCAAAAAAAAAAAAAAAACTAGAGCTTTGTTGCCCACAAGGACTGATTTTCTGCCAACTCTTTCTCTCTTTCTCTCTCACACGTACACATAGAGATACAGACAAGAAATGACTCCCTCGCCCCACCAGTGATTTTTTCGATTCTGTACAGCTGATAGAAACTTGCGCTTCTTGTTTCAACAAATTCCAATGGTCAGTTACTGTTTTTCTTGGTAAAATTTCATTGTGGAAACCTACCATTATTTCTCCCCACTCTACCAATTGTACCAGTTTCAAGGACTAGACTTTACAAATAGAAAATTTTTTCTCCATTTCTGGACAGTGCATTAGTTTCTCCTTGTACCCTCCAGTCTATTTTCTTGTTAGTTTGGAACAAATCATTATCATGGTGTAGAATGGAGTTGGTGGGCATATATCCCACTGAGTTTATTGACTACTAAATCTACAGTGTCTGATGGTAGTCTCCAGTTCTGTTGCACATAGAAACACCAAAGAATTTCCAAGTTTTAGAAAACACGGGGAGGTTTTAGTGATCTAGAATATGATAGCCGAAAAATTAAGCATAGGATGCGTTCGAGTCTTGTGTTACTATTTTTTTTCTCTGGGGAAAATGTCTTCTGCTAAAACTGGGGTGACTTTCTAATATTCACATTAGAGGTTGATTGAATCTTCTGAGTGGTGATAAATCACGTTGGCAAGCTAGAAAATGGGGTATATTAGTAAACTTTTAACAGCTGTAATAAGGTTTGATAATAGATCATTAAGTGAAGATTTGACATGATCATGATCTTAATCTTTTGTTCTTTGATGGGCGATAGATGTGATAGAAAAGAATAAAATTGAGAATGCTGGCGCCAATTGTTTGGGATAAGGGATTGCTATTTGATAACGAGGATGAAGCAAAGTGATAAAGTGGATCTGTCCATTACTTTTGGAATAACTCATCAACTTTTTTGTGAACTTGGCTTCAGAAGTAGTTTTCCCAGAGAACAGACGTAGGAGAAAAGGGGAGTATAGAACAGAACAGCCAGCCAGGAATCACCTAAAAGCATTGGCTGGCTGCCTTTTTGGCTTAAAGCAATGGCTGGCTGCCTTTCTAGCTTGTGATCTTTGAATATAAAGACACCCCACCACCTCTTCATTTTTCCTTTTTTATGAGAATGAAAGACAATAAAATCATACAAAACAAAGGAAATTTATCAAATTGGTCCCTATGATTCGTAAAAATAACAAACATTTGTAAACTAGCAACTTTGTTTTAATTCCGTTAAACGGATATGAACGACAACATAGAAACATTTGACCCAAGTTGTAAATAATGAGACCTATTTGTTCCTTTTGCAAACAACAAGGACCAATTTGATAATAACCATAAACTAGAAATAAAGGAACATTGGCCTTTTAAGATTGTTTGGTGAGCTATGGGGACAGTAAAAGTGTCCCCAGCTGGGGCTCATCCCTTTCGAATTTATTATTTTTATTTAATTTTATTATTATTTTATATATTATTATTATTATTTAATATTAATAAATAAAACGAGTTAAATCAAAAAAATTTTTACTTTAAAATAAGACGGGATAAGAATATAAATATATTTAAAAAAAAAAAGGAGATGGGTTGGATAGGGACATATTGCTTCCAAAATGAAAAGGAAGCCGGAATTAGTTATCTCCGATGCCGTCATAGACGGTTGTCATCTATAATTAATGGTGGAGGTGAAAAGCTTGGATAGACCACTTCAAAAGAGTGGTAATAACTTTTTTTTTTTTTTGGGTAAATATCAAGGAGACGATTCAACTACTTTTCTGGGGTATACAGAAAGCTAGGAGAAGCTGCTATCGACTTTTCTTGTTAAAAGATTATTGAAAAGGTAGATACGA